>PVKV010007517.1:0-95435 GCA_004027835.1 Alouatta palliata
GGGCGGCTCTGCCTTCCCGGAGCTCCAATTGCCAGCTAAAACGGCACCTGGACCCACGTCTTTTGTATTGGGAACCGCTGCGCCGGGGCGCCGCTCCAAAGGGCGGCAGCGAAAATGGCCGCGCAGGCAAAAACAGCCGAGCCGGCGAAAACAGCTGCGCCGGCCAAACCAGCCGCGCAGGCCAAACCAGGTGCGCTGGCGACCCGTGGGGCTCCTCCCCCTGGGAATCTCCTGGTCTGTGGGCAATAAAAATCCGTCTGGGAATGTGGCGTCCACTCACCCTCCACGCTTTCACTGGGAGCTGCAATCCTCAGTTGCTCCTAATCGGCCATCTTGGCGGAAGTCCTATACTTAACTTTTTATTATTGCTTTCTATCTTAATCCAGCAGAGGTCAACTAATATTCTCTGTATAATTTCAATCCTTTGAAATTTACTGAGGCTTTGTTTTAGATTTGGCATATGGTCAACTTTGCTATGTACCTATGTGTACATAAAACAATTTTAATTTTTATTATAGTGCATATTATATTATGGTGTATAGATGTTTATTATAGTGTATAGATGTTTATTATAGTGTATAGTGTTCTGTATGTGTAATTAGTTTAATTTAAAGTCTTGTTTAGGCAGAGCACGGTGCCTCACACCTGTAATCCCAGCACTTTGGGAGGCCTAGATGGGTGAATCTCATGAGGTCAAGAGTTTGAGACCAGCCTGGCCAACATGGTGAAACTCTGTCTCTGTTAAAAATACAAAAATCAGCTGGATGTAGTGGTACGTGTCTGTAATCTCAGCTACTCAAGAGGCTAAGTCAGGAAAATTGTTTGAACCTAGGAGGCAGAGGTTACAGTGGGCCGAGATTGTGCTGCTGCACTCCAGCCTAGGTGACAGAGCAAGACCCTGTCTCAAAAAAATAAAAATAATGTTTAAACTTGTTTTTGTATTCTTAATTTTAATTTGGCTAATTTATTTGTTACTAAAAGAGATTTGTCAAAAATCTTTTAGGCTGGGCATGGTGGCTCATGCCTGTAATCCTAGCACGTTGCGAGGCTGAGGAGGGAGGATCACTTTAGCCAAGGAGTTCAAGACCAGCCTAGGCAAGATGGCGAGACCCTGTCTCTACAAAAAATACAAAAATAACCTGGGCATGGTGGGACGTGCCTGCAGTCCTAGCTACTTGGAAGGCTGAGATGGGATTGCCTGAGCTTAGGCATTCAAGATGGCAGTGAGCTAACCATGCCACAGCACTCCAGCCTGGGATGACAAAGTGAGACCCTGTCTCTAGAAAAAAACTTTTTGTGTATAATTGTAAGGTTTTTAACTCATTCTTAATTTTCTGTCAATGTTTTCTTTATAGGATTTGAGGCTATATTATTTGATATATACAGAACTGTCATATATTCTTGATTTATTCTTTTATCATCATGAAGAAACTCTCTCTAGATCTGGTTATACTTTGATATGGTTTGGCTGTGTCCCTACCCAAATCTCATCTTGAGTTGTAGTTCCTATAATTCCCTCATGTTGTGGGAGGGACCTGATGGAAGATAATTAAATCATGAGGGTGGTAGTGGTAAAGAGTAAGTGCCATGAAACCTCTTAGTTTTTTAAGGGCAAACCCCTTTTGCTTGGCTCTCATTCTTCTCTTGTCTGCCAGCATGTGAAACATGGCTTTCACCTTCTGCCATGAGTGTGAGGCCTCCCCTGTCAGGTGGAACTGTAAGTATATCAAACCTCTTTTTCCTTCTAAATTACCGAGTTTTGGGTATGTCTTTGTCAGCAGCATTAAGAACAGACTAATACATGCTTCTTACTTTAAGGTACAATTTTTCTTTGTGTCACTGTCTTGCCCAGGCTGGAGTACAGTGGTGCAATCTTGGCTCACTGCAACCTCTGCCTCCTGGGTTGAAGTGATTCTCCTACCTCAGCCTCCTTAGTAGCTGGGATTACAGGTGCATGTCCCAAGCCCAGCTGATTTTTGTATTTTCAGTAGAGACAGGGTTTCACCATGTTGGCCAGCCTTGTCCCAAACTCCTGACCTCAAGTGATTTGCCTGCTTTGGCCTCCCAAAATGTTGGGATTACAGGCATGGGCCACCACGCCCAGCTTTATATGGTATAATTTTCTATTTACTTTTAACCTTTTAGTGTACTTACATATGTTGTGCTTCTTGTAAGCACTATATAATTGAATTTTACTTTGTTTCCTGCATGATAATTGCTTTCTGTGGTAATGGATTATTTTTTTAAATTTAAATTTAATATATTTACTGATATGTACTATGTTAAATTTGGTTTCCTTTTTCCTATTTCTATTTGTCTTTTACTTTATTGCCTCCAATTGAACCAGTCAGTTGTTTTAAAAATTATTCCGGTTTTCTCCTTCTGCTGTTTGATTCTTTATCACTATTGCAGGACCACTTACTATCCCACATTTCAGATAAAGCCAGGTCTTTAGAACACTAACTCTATTTATTCAATTCCCAATTTTGTGTTTATTGTAGAACATATATCATGTATTTTAATGTTTTATTGATACATAATAGATATATATATTTTGAAGGCACATATGAAAATTTAATGTAGCCATATAATTTGTAAAGATCAAATCAATGTAATTGAGATATCTATTACCTTGTTTGTCTTTATGTTAGATATATTCAAATTATTTTCTTCTAGCTATTTTGAAATATGAAATAGATATTACAAACTATATTCCTCCTAGTAATCTATCAAATATGAGGTCTTATTTCTTTTATCAAACTATATGTGTGTACACATTAATCAACCTCCTGGCTTCTAATAACCACCAATCTACATCTATCTTCATGAGATCCACTTTATTAGCTCCCACATACAAGTGAGAACATGCCATATTTGTCTTTCTGTGCTTGGCCTATTTCACTTAACACAATAATTTCCAGCTTCACCCATGTGGCTGCAAATGGAAAGATATAATTCATTTTTATGGCTGAATAATATTCTATTTTGTCTAGATACCATGATTTCTTTATCCATTCATTCATTAATAGACACTTAGGTTGATTACATATTTTGCCTGTTCTGAATAGTGCTCCAGTAAACATGGAAGTGTAGATATCTCTTCACTATATTGATGTCCTCTTTTCTGGGTGTATATCCAATAATAGAATTGCTAGATTGTATGGTAGTTCTATTTTTAGTGTTTTTGAGGAAACTCTGTACTTTTCTCCATCATGGCTGTATGGGTTTACATTCCTATCAGCATATCCTCAGCAGCATCTGCTGTTCCCTGTCTTTTAGAGAAAAACCATTTAATTGGGGTAAGATGGTATCTCATTGTAGCTTGATTTGCATTTCTTTGATTGGTGATGTTGAACAATTTTTCATTTGCCTGTTGGCCATTTTTATGTCTTCTTTTGAGAAATGTCTATTCTGATATTTTGCCCCTTTTTTTCATCAGAGTTTGTTTTTTCTTCTATTGAGTTGTTTGAGCTTTTTATATATTCATTCTGGTTTTTAATTCTTTGTCAGATAGGTAGCTTGTGGCTATATTCTCCCATTCTGTGGGTTGTCTCTTCACTTCGTTTACTGTTTTCATTGTTGCACAGAAGCTTTGTAACTTCATATAATCCTTTATCTACTTTTGCTTCGATTGTCTGTGCTTTTAAAGTTTTATAGAATAAATCGTTGCCAAGACCATTGTCCTGTAGAGTATACCAGGTATTGTCTTCTAGTTGTTTCATAGTTTGAGGTCTTAGATTTAAGTCTTTATGTATTTTTATTTAACTTTTGTGTATGATGAGAGATATGTGTCTTACATTCTTCTGCATATGGTGATTCAGTTTTCCCAGCACCACTTATTAAATAGATTGTCTTTTCCCCAATTGTATGTTCTTGGCACTTTCATTGAAAATGAGTTCACTGTAAATGTGTGGACATATTTATTTTTCACTTTCTTGTTAGGATCAATTACTGGTTTCTTGACTTGTCTGTTTGATGAGGTCACAGTTCCTTGTTTGCTGCTGTTTCTTATGGATGTATGTCTATGTCTTATCTTTGAAATATTATTTATTTCAGTCTTATCTGTCTGGCTTTGTTTTATTTTTTATTGCATTTTTTTTTAGAGATTCTTTGTAATTTACCTACTGGTTTTATTTTATTTTTCCTCTAGGTTTATGCCTCCTTTGTCAGCACTAGATGGCTCCTTAAGCCCAGGTTCGAGTTATTAAACAATCAGAGTGCCACCTGTACTGAATGAGGTTGGTACCAAAGGGTATTTTCCAGTAGTTTGGGAAGGCTGGCAAGGGCCTCATGTCCAAGGGACTGTGGAAAAACTTCCTGCGGCATGGTGCTACTGAACAGTCACTCTTATTTGGCTTGTCCTTGGTCCAAGTTGCAGAGCAAAGTTGCCAGGGATGAGGGTGGTAGTCCCGCCTCTGCCCTTTCTCTCTGGTTGTCCTTAGGGTTATTTCTCTCTTCAAGTATTCCCTATGATTCCCATGGGTTGAGGCAGAGACAGATCTCTACCGGAAAACCCAAGATAATGGAGAAGCTGGTTGTCTACCTCAATCTGACTCTTTCTGGTATAGAGTCTGTAAGTCAGGAGCATATTTTTCACATGCTTTTTGCGGGGCAGATTGGGAGCAGGTGTGTCTGGGATAGGGCTGTGCAGTTCTCTTACTGTTTGCCCTGATTTTTTTTTTCACTTTTCTATGGCTCTGGAAACTGTCTCATCCCCATATTTGAGTTCTAAGATATTGTTGGTATTATTCTTGGCTTTGTGTATTTGTTTTCGTTTTCTGTAGGAGGTAGGGAAAATGAAGCCAGCTTGTTTCTATGCTGCCATTTTGAAACTTAAAGTATCATTTGTAGAATATTTTAATTTTTTATATATCTTAATTTTCACCAGTTACTTAAAAATACAGTCAATTTGAATTTATATTTTCTGTCACATATACCGTATTTACTTTTGTTCTTTCTTTCATACATTGCCTACTACTTTCTGCTGTAATTTCCTTTGCCTTAAAAGCATCTTATGGTATTTCTTTTGCTGTTAATCAGGTAATGCTGAATTATGTGACTTTCATTTGTCTACAAATGTCTTAAATCAACTTCATTTTTGAACAATACTTTTGCTTGGTGTAGAATTCTGGATTGGCTGTTCCTTAGTTTTACCATTCAAAGACATAGTGTGATTGTTTTCTGGATTTCATTGTTTCTATTGATTTGTTAGCTGTCAGACTCCTTTGAAAGTAACATGCATATTTGCTGGTTGCTTTTGACATTTTCTTTTTGTCTTTCATTTCTATCAGTTTTATTATTATCATTCTGTGTATCACTTTATATTTATCCTGCTTGGAATTTGTAGCACTTCTTAAGTCTACAAGTTGATATCTTGCACCAGTTTAAAAATATTCTTAGCAATTATATTTTCAATTACTACCATTCTTTCCTTTTTACTTTTGGACTCTAATTAAATATGTTTTAGACCTTTTTACCATTTTGCACTGTGAATGTTTCTCAAAGTCTTTTGTATCAACCTTCATCAGTTTGTCTTCTTTGTTATTCAGTATGCATAATTTTTTGGGGACTATCTTCTAATTCTGTAATTATCTTCTATGTATATGATTATTAAACCCAAGTATTTAGCTTTTAATTTCAGCTACTGTGTTTTCATTGTGAATATGCCTGTTTTATTGTTGTCCTACTTTCTAGTTATTGTCTAAATATTCTTCATTTTGTTCTTTAATTTCATGACAAGATAAATTATTATTTTCATATCTACATGTTAATTTTATTACCTGGTTCTCCTGTCATTTTGTTTCTGTTGTCCATCTCCTCTCTCTTCCTTACTTTTGGTCAATTCATGTCTTTTTCCTGCCTTTTATAATGTTGATTGTTTTATATAAAAATATAGCAATATATTGAATATCTAGATATTGCTGTGTTCTTTGAAGCAGAATTTTTATTTGCTTTTTTTCTAACACAGCAGGATTATTTCAGACCAATTCAATCAATGATTGAAATCATGAAAGTTTTTGCGTTAATTTTATGATTTATCTTGTTACAGAAGGAAAACAGAATGGAGAATGGAAATTAACCTGGATAACTGGGTTTTTTTTGTTTTTTTGGGGAGGGTGTGTTTGTGTGTTTGTTTTTTGAGATGTAGCTTCATGTTCTTGTTGCCCAGGGTGGAGTGCAGTGGTGCAATCTTGGCTCACTGCAACCTCCACCTCCCGGGTTCAAGAGATTCTCCTGCCTCAGCCTCCCAAGTAGCTGGAATTGCAGGTGCCTGCCACCACACCCAGCTAATTTTTTGTTTTTTAATTTTTAGTAGAAACAGTGTTTCATCATGTTGGCCAGGCTGATCTCGAACTCCTGACCTCAGGTGATCCACCCTCCTTGGCCTCCCAAAATGCTGGGATTACAGATGTGAACCACCATGCCTGGCCCTGGATAACTATTTTTTTTTTAATTTAAGAAAATGATAATGTACTTATTAAATAGGATTTCTCAGGTAAAAAGCTTTAATATGTAATTGTGGCTTGACAAAAGTAAACACTTTATGTTAACATAATTTATTTTAAAATTTTCTGGCAATAATGTGAATTAAAGTTACTCTCAATTTTGTTTATTTTCTCTATGAGCCAACACAAAAAATCTAATATGTCATAAAGAACAAAAAGAAGTGTTAAAAATTATTTTAATGACACTTTTAGAATTCCCTCTAAGAAAGACTGGGAAATGAATAAAATATATATTTTACCTCAAATGTCTTATTCCTTTTGCTTTAGTTTTTATTTATCACTTTATAAAGCAATATTGCTGGGAGTCTAGAATTGTTTATAAAAAAAGAAGAAGATGAGATTCCTGTGTCAACAGCAAAAAAGGAATAATGATAATAAATAAGACTACAATTTGGACTCTCTTTTCTCTTTTTGGGAACACTAGGAATTATTGTTCAGTAGGCTGAACATCAATGTTGAAATAACTCTGGATTGATAATACATAAGGACATGTAGTATGTATATATCTTAATCTTCACAGTTGCCTCCAAAAGCAGTATAACACATAGTGAATGAGAAGTTATCCTCAGTATGTCTGAATCAGAAGAATAAAAATCCTATGCCATAGGAGAGGGTACAATTCAGGACAGCAGCACAATAGTCTATTCAGTGTCTTCTTGACAGAAGGCATAACTTTGAAAACTGTTTAGATCCCTAAAGAAAACTATGTTTATTTTATAAAGATTGAGTATAGTTACCTAATTCTTAAAACTTTAAAAAACATTCCCAGGAAGACTTTCCATAGTTTTTATATAGCCCTCCTTTTATTGTTAGGAGACTGAGGCTATCTTTGAATGGATTAATCAGCTAGCAAATAAATGCATAGTATCTTTAAAGAATATTCTGAATATACTGAAATGTTCGCATACTTTGGGAGAGGAATACAGAGAGAAAAATAAATTTCTTCCACAATCCTATTTATACAGGAGTAAATAAAAAATTTTTTAGTTCATAACACTAACCTGAGGTCAGGGTCTGGATTCAGTGTGAATGCAAATTGCTTCAGACATTAAAAATAAATACCGTAAAGGAAGTAACTAAACTAATATTAGGCCTGTCAGTAAGTTGAGGGCTGCAGTTTCTACCTGGAGTTAATGAGTAGTTGTGAGCACTTTATGGAATACCCTGACTTATCCCAGTGTAGAATACTGCGGCAAGCATATCATAGGCACTCAGTAAATTCAATGCATAAATGAGTGAATGGCACTCTCCTAGACCCCAAATGCAGCCAAAATAGGCTTCCAGATGATTACTTTTTAAATGATTTCATCTGAAATTATATTTTAGATATGGGGATTTAAGTCAAATCCCAAGATCATTTTTAAAACCTTTTTATAAACTCTGTGTCTCCTAGATTCAGGGCAGTCTCTAGAAGATTCTTGGCTATAGAAACATTTTCAAGTGGTTTCTCATGGATATATTTGCTATGATTCCTTTAGGATTGTATAAACTTTGAGTATTAGAGACAATTGCCTGTAATGACTAACAAAGATGAGTCAAATCATTGGGCTAGATAAATCTTATTTCATGTCAGAGCAATGTTCTCTGTGGTTTTGAATAGTTATATATTTTTCCAAGTTAAGTAGAGCAGACTAGCATATTTACTTTGACCTATTTTCTGCATTTGGGTCAAAAGCATACACATCAAAGTTACCTCTAATGCAGAATGAAAATGCCCGACCTGTGCAAAAAGTATTCATGCATTCAATCATTAGAAATGCAATGACAGTTAGCCCAGGTGGTTCCAAGAGGGCCATAGTTATGGTTAGCAGATGAGACACTGATTTTAGGTGGCTTCAATAAAAATATATAAAAGACTGTGGACTGCATGAAACACTGTCTGCCCTTGACCAGGTAGACCCGATTACAATAAGTTGATAGAAATGTCACTACATAGAAGATGAACTTTGAATCCAACTCTTTTAAAAATGCATGAGTCAGAGGAGATACGCTGAAATTTAAAATTTTCCGACAGGATTTAATAGAGAATTTATTTGCCAAAAATTATAAATTAGAGATTATATTAAATCTAGGGTTTTGCTACTTCTAAAAGTGTAGCCTCCAGTAGTATAACTGTGGGAATGTTTATATTTATTTCTTTGCTGAATCTATTGCTTGATACTCAAGTAGCACATTTTTTCAGCTTTTCCTTGAACATCTACATGGAGTCTGACTACTTCTCAACGCTTTCACCACCATCACCATCTTGGCCAAAGCAATGTTATTTCTCTTTTGGACAATGCCATTGCCTCCTAATTGGCTTCTTTCCGTTTTTTGCCATGAGCTCTCCACTCATATTTTGTCTATTCCTCTTTCAAAGTAATTCTTATAAAGTAAATCAGATTACGATATACCCTGCTTAAGATCTTCCGGTGCTTTCCATCACACTCAGGTACAACCCAAAGTTCTAACCAGGGCATACAGGCCCCTGCACTCTCTGGTCTTATCCCCATTCCCCTGTACTCCTCCTTTTGTGCTTCAGCCTCACTGGCCTCTTTGATGCTCCTCAAAACACCAAGCAGACTTCAACCTGAGAGTTTTTCTGTCTGCCTAAGAGATGATTCCCCATATTCACCGCTGTAAAGATAAACAAAGCCAGACACTGGCTAAAGCAATGAGGAATGACTTTATTCAGAAATAACCATTGCAGTGGTGAAGTGGGCCCAGCATGACCTAAACTCAACTCAACTTTACTGAAACAAAAAGCAGGAGACATTTAAAGGCTGAAGTGGACTAAAGGAAAGACTCTTGGTGGTTTTAAGGTGTTTGGCCCATCAACTAGGTGTGCTAATTAGAGTTTATCCATAAGAGAAACAAATTTCTCATATCTTTATGACAGTAGGCAGTGGTGCAAGTTAAGCAAAGTTAAGTGGTGACTTTCCCACAGTGACTGGGAACAAGGGAGAAAGTGATCTCAGTGAATGATCGCATGTCAAAGAAACAGCTCTTAGGTCTTTGAGAAGACAGTTCTCAGGGGTAGTAGATTTACTGCCTAAAAGGGTAGGAAAAAGATTCCTAATTGCAAGCTTTCTAAAGTAACTGCTCTAAGTGAAGTTTCATGGGCCTATTTGCCTATTACCAGGTTTTGGCTGGAAAGAACAGTAAATTCTCCTGGCAGCATTGAGTGTTTTCAGACAGGCACTTAAGGGGGAAGTTATCATCCTAGAGACGTGGCCTTGAGCTGTTAGAAGCTACACTAATGTTTGTTCACGTCTCTTAAAGAGTGTATGTATATAGGGGATGGGATGCAGTAGATGAAAACAACTTGTACTGAGAGTCTGCAGGTTTTATGGGACAAGTTTGAGGTCTAGTCAAGAAGAAGACTCAGAGAAGCCTGACTAGAATTTGTTCAAGGAGAGAATCTTTGTCACCTCCACCCAATGGCACTCTCTTGTATTCATGGAGGTCTTTACTCCACTCTAATCACCAATCCAGAAAGGCTTTCCATGTCTATTCTTCTAAACAACAACTGTCCATCACTTTCTATATCCTCAGACTACTTTTATTTTTCATAGAATAGGTAATTATTTATTTGTTTGTTATCTTACATTATTAGTATGTAAACACCACAAAGGGCTTTATCTTATTCATTACAGAATAGTAGGGAATCAATAAATATTTGTTGATAAAATTTGATTATTTTAAAACATTTATTTAGAATTAATCGTTCCTATGACTTTCACCTGGAATAAAGATAAGTAAGACAATCTCAGCCTTTAAAGAGCTCCTGGTTTAGTGGAAGAAATAAATGTGAAGAAAAAAATGTTACACGATAGAGAGATCCTTGTGGAAAATTAACTAAGTACAAAATCCTATGGGAATCTGGAAAATTAAGCAATAATATTTTTGGGAGGAAAAAAAGAAAGACTATTAAACAAGAGTTGATTATTTGATTAGAGTCTTGAAGAGAAAAAAATATGTTTTAATACATTTCTAATAAAATTTGGCATCTTTTTGAACATGTATTGATAATTGTGAATATGAACATTTTAATCTTTCCTTTTAAATAAGTTTCTACTACAGAAAGTTGACAACTGGTAGCACAATAAAATTACAGGCCTCAATCTTATTCTCAATGCAATTTTCTTTCCCTTTTTCACATTCTCTCTCTCTCTCTCTCTCTCTCTCTCTCTTTCTTTTGAGATGGGATCATCTGGCTCTGTCTCCCAGGCTGGAGTGCAATGGCACAATCTTGACTCACTGCAACCTCTGCCCCCCGGGGTCAAGTGATTCTCCTGCCTCAATCTCCCAAGTAGCTGGGATTACAGGCACGTGTCACCACACTTGACTAGTTTTGTATTTTTAGTAGAGACAGCTTTTCACGATGTTGGCTAGGCTGGTCTTGAACTCCTAACCTCAGGTGATCAGCCTGTCTCTACCTCCCAAATTGCTTCGATTACAGGTGTGAGCCACTGCTCCCAGCTCCAGCATCTCATAATATAAGAAAATATTCATAATGCAGAAAAATAATTTAACCTAAGATACACATTCATATAAATTTATTGTACATATGCACATGAATACTGAATGAAAAACATGCTATTTCAAACTGACGTATAGATAGGAATTTACAAGCACATGTATTTTATAGGGCTTTCATTTAATAAAATGCATTATATTTATGGCATCGAAGTTGTATTAATTGAGTCGTTAATCTGGGAAATAAAAACAGTGATCACATAGAATGAAATGGTATGATGGCAGTCATTAAAATGGAATTCTGCATACACTGGAGGATTATTTAAGGTACAATACTAACTATGGGTCAAATTTTCATCTTAGACAATGAAGTAAATGTTACTAGTTTAACTGAAGTAGTCTGTAGTAATCAAGAAGGACAAACTTCTTTTTAATACATTTTAAAATACACAATCTTTCCAGTCATTTACCATAAAACATCTCACTAGTTAGTTATTTTCTTAGCACATTAAGATGATATTAATGATATATAGTGATACTTCATTCTGACATAGGTCATTAAGCCATCCAGATTCATTTAAAGTAATGTTGTCACAATGACTTCAGTCATTGAGTTTCAATGATAAACTTTGCTTAAACAACATAATTGATCATTAATGTTCCCATTTGCTTCAGGCTCACTGTAGGTTATTTTTAAAAAATACTATAAAATCATTACCAGGAAATGAGAGGTTAATCTCTCCAGCAGTTCAACTGATTACAGTTGAAAGATCCTTTTTCAAAATAATAAAGTGATAATGAAGGCCAGCACAAGGAACAATTGATTTAGAGCACAGAGAGCTGGGTTTTATAATACAGATTACAACAAGATGCTAAACATTCCTGGTAGCTCGCTAATTATAACCTTGGGAAACTACTTGCTCTGTCCCTGCATCTGCAAGAAATGATGTGAACAAATGGGTTAACTTTTATGTAGTGGTTTGCATTGTTCTCAAAAAAGAGCATCCTGGCATAAATTCAAAACTCCAATGTTTTCAAATAATTAGTTTCACTATCCCCTGGAGAAAGAACATTCATGTGTCATTATCAAAATAGAATCCAGAAGCTATTTAGTATTGTTATAAAAATAAGTTCTGCTGATTCCAATAAACCCCAACTCATTTTGAACTGCCTTGTGTTTTTTAAATACTTGGATTTTCTTTTGTAAAACGTAACTTATAATTTTCTAAGAATTAGTTCCTAGAAGATATTTTAAACCCTGAATCAGTTGTATCCAAGACCAAATAACAGCTTTAACATACTAATAATGTATAAACACATCTTCGATAAACAGATTTCCAAGGTTTTGTTCAATATTTGAAGAAAACTTTCTCACTAAAGCCTAGAAATATTTTGAGTGGGCCTTCAGCCCAGTTGCCAACTTCATTGTTTTCAGTCTTTGTAAACAACATTTAAAAATATCTTTCTATTCTATTGGGTGTTTATGCCTTTTTTACTTGGCTATTTTCTTACTGTTAGTATAAGATTATCCCCTATTTTACCCTTTCAAAATATGTACATGATAAATATCTTTGTGCATAGTTTTCTTATTCTTAACATTCTTTCCTTACAACAGACTTTTAGAAGCAGAATTTTACTGGCTCCAGGAGACTTAGCATTTTACAGGCTTTTAAATACATACTGCTAAATTGTTTTCCAAAAAACTTGTACCAGTATTACACGACCATGATGCATATATAAGAATGCTGTTTTTTTACTGTAGTCTCATCACATTATCAAAATTAAAACAGTAAGAATATGTTTTATAAGATGAAACCAAAACAAAACAAAAACTGGAGACTCTTAATTTACATATAAGTGACCTATTGACACAATTGAAGGATTATACTCTTCAGGAGATTTGAGTTTAACCGTGGCTTACTGTACATATGCATTTATCTCACCCCTTTCTAAAATCTGGGTTAAGTGGGAATATGAAAATGAATATGGTATAAGCCAACAAATTATTGGCTAAGAAATGACAACATATGTTTTAGAAGTCAGAAAGTGGTAAGAGCTTGGAAGGGAACACCGAGGCAAAGCGAGGCAGGTCTTGTCGGTAGGGCTCTCACACTGGAGCACCAGGTTTGGCTTGGGTGGGATGGGACATGGACTCAAATGAAAGTGTTTGCAAGAGATTTTTCACCCCTAAGCCCCTCCCTAAACCTGTACCATGAAGCAGCTGCCTCATTCACTCCTGCAAGAGGAGAGAGGTTTATTTGGTAGAGAAATGGAACTAGAGGTTCCATGCTGAAGTACACCCAAAGCATAGCAGGAGAGCAAGACAGGCTGGTACTGAAATAGAGCTAATAAGTGAAAGTCTAAATCTTCTTAATACATAATACCATAAAATTGTTAATGTCTTAAGTCGATAACTCAAGAAATGGGAGTATAACATTATAACCAGGTGGGTTAGTGTCAGGAAAAAAAAAACAACAACCAAAAATATTAGAGGAGAGGGATTCAGGAATAGGGAGAGGTGAGGAAGAGGTCAATTATTTTTCAATATAGTTAAACTTTAAAAATGTACATGTACTACTTTGATAAAAAATATTCACAGAAAATAAAACATGGTAATAAAGGCTACCTTCCTGAATTAAGGGACCACTGTTTATAATACTGTGGATAATACCTTACTCTTGAGCCTTAAGGGCAGGGAGGAGAGCCATCAAACAGCAAGCTGCCTGGGCTGCTGAAACCCTTCTGTGGAGCAGACGGAGTGGGAAACTTGAAGCCAATGAGTTAACCAGGTGAGACAACATGCACATACAGGAGCATCGTTAATTGTTTAATACTGAAAAACCCACTAGAATAATGACAAAAATAGCAACTCAACAGTTCTTGGAATAAAGTTCTCTCTCTTTTTTAGGTAGGCAGACTCAAGTTAACCTTTTTCTATATCGCTTATATTCTTTCCCGGATATCTTTACTTTGGCTCAGCCTCAGCAAATGTTTATCAAACATCCTACCTAAAATAAGTGGGGCTTCTCCTCTAATTGCCATTTTATTTGCTTGTGCATTTCATCATGACATCATTTTATAACTTGAAGGTCCTATATGTGGAGCAACCAGGAATAGTGTATGAGCAGAACAGCATTGATCTGTTAATTCACATAATGCCCTAGAACTATTTCTCTTAAAGTGAAAAGAATTCTATTTGGCAGTTCTTCTCATTTCCTCTTTTATTTTTCTTTTCCTCTCCAAGGTTCGACTGACCTGTACTGTTTTTGGTTGATTTATTAATTTTACCCATTCTCGTTCTGTAAGAGAACTGGCATGCTACTCCAAACTCCTTATAAAGTAGATTTCTCTTTAAAAAAATTCTCACTCTACATTTAATTTTGTCATTTCAATGAAGACTGTTGTAAAAAAAAATTACTTAAAATTAAATCTGCATATTCTAGATATTTGTCCCCAGCATTTGTATGCATTTGAGTGTACATAAGAATTCTCTTGAGGAGCTTATTAAAAATGCAGGAGCCTGCTCTCCCCCTAACTTCTTTTCAGTAGATCTACAGTGAAGCCTGCAGTTTGTATTTGCAACAAGTACTCTGATGCCAGTGTACCACGTTATGAAAATCACTAGTTCACTCATAATTTCTCTTTTGTGTGTGAAAAGGTGACTAGATATTACCTATCTAGAAAACACAGATACACCTAAAAATATGCAATTTATGTAGCATGAATATGTGGAGATATCAAATCCATGAGGGGTAACAGAAACAAATATTTTAATCTCCAAATTATTGAAATATAAAGTCAGACTGAGAAGATAATAACACTAGTTATCAGGAAACTCTATAAAATCCTTTAAAATAAAGAGGAAAATAAGTATCATATCATGTTTATAAATCAAGTTAATATTTGCCTAACATATAAAGTATGATTGCAGATTTAAGATAACTCAACATAATAGACTTTTTTTTAGAGATAATCTTCATTTTCATTAAAGTGATTAAGAAAAAAGTACTGCTGGTGCCAATTAAAGTTAAAGTAATTTGAAAGACACAAAATGGGAATAATGAATAATATAAGTTAATTTTCATAATTAAGGATAATTTAACATGCTGCTACTAATTGTGATGTTTATTATGCCTGGCTGGACACGGAAAATTTTTCTTCATGTTTCTCACTTGTCTTAATATCTTAATATTCTTTCAAAAACCAGTGAGTCTTTCTGGCTAAATTTATGGAAATGGAGCAGAGTGATTTTGTTAATCATGCCAGCTACCTCTTTTGTTCAACTGTCAGCACAGTCTATGAGGCATCCCAGCAAAAACTACCCACATATTTGGTTCTTTTCTGATTAATTCACCAGAGGACTCTGCATTTGACCAGAAGTAAGAACTGGAAATTTAGTGTTATCAAAGCACTATGATAAGACATTAGCTTTACATATTTTTGTGTAGGTTAGAAAGCACATCAATTTCAGTCTTCAATGTGTAGCAACTGAAATTCAGTGCTGAACTCTACTCTGTTGATATACTTGCTTTGTGTCATGAACAGCTAATATGAAAGTTCTAAATTTCATAATTCAATTTTTATGGCAAAGTAAGTAGCCTGTTGGAAGGCTGTGGTCTTAGAAGCCTCAGCTAACTGACAAATAATGGTCTTAATGCTGGAACAACAACAAAAAAAGTGATAATTTCTCTGTCATAAAGAATCTGAGGAATATTTTCTCAAGATGCTTTACCTCCTATCTGTTCTTAGGAATGTGTCTGAAGGCATTCCATCTCTCATATTCTTATTCTGAGGTGTATCTGTGGATCCCAGTACTGCAGAATAGAAATCCTTGTTTTTGCATAGCTCAAGAGGATGTTCAATTAGTATTATCTGGATAATAGCTCTGGTTTTCTAGTTTATCTAAAACATAAAGATCAGAGAAGAAATAAATGAAATAGACACTCGAAAAACAATAGAGAAGATCAATGAAATTGAGTTTTTTTTTAAAGCTAAATAAAATGGACAAACCCTTAACAGATTAAAACAAGAAAGACTCAAACAAATAAAATCAGAAATAAAAGAGAATTATTACAAGTAATAACACAGAAATACAAAGACTCATAAGAGACTATTATGGCCAAATATATTACAACAAATTGGGCAACCTAGAAGGAATGAAAAAATTCCTAGAAACATATAACCTACCAAAACTGAATCATGAGGAAATAGTTAATCTGAACAGACCAATACAGAATAGGGAGATTTAATTAATAATTAATGGCCTTCTATCAAATAAAAGCCCAGTACCAGAAGGCTATATAGCTCAATTCTACCAAACATGTAAAGAATTAATGCCAATCTTTCTCAAACACTTCCAAAAATTTGAAGTGGAGGGCCGGGCGCGGTGGCTCACGCCTGTAATCCCAGCACTTTGGGAGGCCGAGGCGGGTGGATCACGAGGTCAAGAGATCGAGACCATCCTGGTCAACATGGTGAAATCCCATCTCTACTAAAAATACAAAAATTAGCTGGGCATGGTGGCACGTGCCTGTAGTCCCAGCTACTCGGGAGGCTGAGGCAGGAGAATTGCTTGAATCCAGGAGGCGGAGGTTGCGGTGAGCCGAGATCGCGCCATTGCACTCCAGCCTGGGTAACAAGAGCGAAACTCCATCTCAAAAAAAAAAAAAAAAAAAAAAATTGAAGTGGAAGGAACACTTCCAAACTCAGTTTACAAGGTCAGCATTACTTTGATACCAAAGTCAGACAGAGGCATTTCAAGAAAATAAAGCTACAGGGTAATATCACTGATAAGCATAGATGCAAAAATTCTCAATAATATTTTCAACAGTATATTAGAAGCATCATTAATCAAGATCCAGTAAGATTTATCCATGGAGTGCAAGGATGCTTCATTGTACACAAATCAATAAATATGATTTACCACACTAACGGAATGAGGGACAAAAACCATATGATCCTCTCAATAGATTCAGAAAAAGCATTTGACAAAATATAACATTCTTTCAAGATTAAAACTCTCAATAAAATATAGAAGGACTGTATCTCAAAACAGTAAAAACAGTAATGGCTATGTATGACAAGCCCAAAGCTAACAACATACTCAGCAAGTGAATAGTTGAGGGCTTTTCTTCTAAGATTGGCAATAAGGCAAGGGTTCCCACTTTTACCACTTCTATTCAACATAGTACTGGACCTCCTAGCCAGAGCAATAAGGCAACAGAAAGAAAGAAATTGCATCTAAACAGAAAGTGACTATGTAACTGTCTCTGTTTGCTGGTAACATGCTTATAATGTAGAAAATCTTAGACTCTACCAAAAAACTGTTTGAAATAAAAAACCAAATTCAATAAAGTGGCAGTTTACAAAATCAACTTACAAAAGTCAATAATATTTCTATATACTAATAAAGAAATACCTGAAAAAAAGCAAAAAAAAAAAAAAAAAATCTCACTTGTAGCAGCATCAGCAAAATGCTTGAAAGTAAATTTAACCAAGGAAGTAAAAGATCTGTATACTGAAAACTATAAAACATCAATAAAATAAACTGATAATACAAATAAATGAAAAATATCTCATATTACTGGATCGGAATAATTAATATTGTTAAAATGTCTGTACTACCAAAATAAATCTACAAATGGAATGCCTATCAAAATTCCAATGTAATTATTCACAAACATAGAAAAAACTGTCTTAAAATTAATATCGAACCACAAAACACCCAAAATAGCCAAAGCCATCTTTAGCAAAAAAGAACTAAGCTGGAGGAATCACACTACAGATTTCAAATTACACTACAAAGCTGTAATTATAAAAATAACATGGTATTGGCATAAAAACACACACATGAAACAATAGAATAGGATACAGAGCCAGAAATAAACCCACAGATCTATGATCAGTTGATGTGTGGCAAAGGTTCCAAGAACACACAATGAGACAAAGATAATCTCTTCAATACTTTTTGGGAAAATGGGATATCCCCATGGAGAAGAATGAAATGAGCCTCTTATCTCACTCTGTCTACTAAAATCAACTCAAAGTGAATTGAAGACTTAAACATAATACCTGAAATTGTAAAACTATTAGAAGAAAACATAAGGCAAAAGCTCTGTGACATTGGTCTGGTCAGTGATTTGTTGGAAAAGATCCCAAAAGCACAGGAAACGAAAGTCAAAATAGTAATTGGGATTGCATCAAGCTAAAAAACTTTGGCATAGAAAAGTAAACAACAGAGGGAAGGGACAACCTTCATACTGGTAAAAATATTTACAAACACACATTAGATAAGTGGCCAATATTCAAAATATACAGGGGACTCAAATTGCTAAATATTAGGAAAGCAAATAACTCTATTAAAAATTGGCAAAGGAATCTGAATAGACAGCTCTCAAAAGAAAACATACAAAAGGCCAACAAATATATGAAAAAATGCTGAACATCTCTAATCATCAGAGATCCAAATTAGACCACAATGGGATACCCTTTTACACCTGCTGGATTAGTTATTATCAAAAAGATGATAAATAAGCTCTGTAAAGAATGTGAAGAAAAGGGAAGGCTTTTACACTGTTGGTGGTATTGCAAATTAGTACACATATTTTAGAAAACAGTATGGAGCTTCTTCAAAAAAACTAAAAACAGAATCACCATAGGATCTAATAAGTGCACTTCTGGATATATAGTCAAAGGAATTAAAATCAATATGCCAAAGAGATGTCTGCTCTCCCATGTTCACTGCAACATTACTTACAATAGCTAAGAAATGGAAACAATCAACTTGTCCAGCAGCGAAGGAATAGATTTTTAAAAAATGAATTATATATACACAATGGAATACAATTCAGCTTCAAAAAACCAGAAAATTCTTTCATTTTTTACAACATGGGTGAACATAGAGGGTATTACATTAAGTAAAATAAGTCAGATGCAGAAAGACAAATATAATATATTCTCACTTATGTGAGGAATCTAAGAAAGTCAAACTTACAGAAGTATACACTAGAATGGTGGTTCCCAGAGAGTGGGGGTAATGGGAGACTGATGGAGAAAGGAAAGACATTAGTGAAAGGGAACTAAATTTCAGTCAGACAGGAGAAATAAGTTCTGGTCACCTATTGCAAAGTATTGAGTTAATAATAGTGTATTGTATATTTGAAATAACTAACAATTTTAAGTATTCTCACCTCCAAAATAATAAATATTTGAGGTGATGGATATCTTAGTCTGATTGATCATTCCACAATGTACACATTTATAAAGACTAGAAATTTAACCTCTACACATGCATCAAAACTAAAAATTTAACCTCTATTTTAACAATAAAAAAACAGGTTGCTGATATGATTTTTCACATTAAATAGCTGTATAGTAGCTGTGTTGGTAGCTTAAACTATTGTGAAATTTGAGACTTTCACTAAAAAATGCCATTTTTATAATAAGAAATTAATTATTTGGTCATCAGACAATTCCTTAAAGTACGTGAGTCAGTTTCACTTTATCAGTTTAGCTTTAGTTTTCTTAGAAGAAAAGTTGGGATTCTAACAATGTCTGCTCAGGTGTTTCTTTGGTACATATGTTCTGAGGGAAGGCAAGAACTGAACCAAGGCTGAAATCATGATGTCAACACTGTCGGAGTAGGCTCTACGTTTTTTTTCTTTTGTTTCTTCAGTTTTTCTATCATTTTTAAAGATTTTTTAAAAATCTTGCATTCAGTTCTCAAATCAAATGAAAGAGTATTTTCTAAAAAGGTAATACCTAATAATTCTGGGGTGAGAATAAACAAAATCGTAAATCTTGCAATATCATTCTATATTTAGCTGGTGTGACAATAAAAGTAAATCATGAATTTTGCAATATCATCCTGATGAACAGAGCCAGTTTTGTCAATGCACATATTTACATTTTGTAAAAGAGTTTTTTCTTTTTGAAAATTTTAATTAATTAATTAAATTTTTATTATACATTAAGTTCTGGGATACATGTGCAGAATGTGCAGGTTTGTTACATAGGTGTATGCATGTGCCATGGTGGTTTGCTGTACCCATCAACCTGTCATCTACATTAGGTATTTTTCCAAATGCTACCCCTTCCCTTCCCACAGGCCCCGGTGTGTGATGTTCCCCTCACTGTGTCCATGTGTTCTGATTGTTCAACTCCCACTTATGAGTGAGAACATGTGGTGTTTGGTTTTCTGTTTTTGTGTTGGCTTACTGAAAATGATGGTTTCCAGCTTTATCCATGTCCGGTGATGCTTTTGTGACTAGAAATATGCCACAGGAACTTAACTTTCATTTATATCAGTTAGTCCATGGTAGAATAGTTTTGTTTTTTGTTGTTCTGCTTAAAGTTGCAGTTTCCAGAACAGATTAATGATGTTAAGTAAGAACTTTACCGTTCTGGTTGCTTTGGCTGCATCCTTAAAACTTTGATCTGCTCTATTTTCATTATCAGTGAGTTCAAAATATTTTCTAATTTCCCATGTGATTGAATTTTAAAATTTTACCCAAAGATTAAACTGTTTTCATTTATTTTCACAAATGTGGAGATTTTCTAGTTATTTTTTTCCTTATTGACTTCTAATTTAATTCTACTACATTCACACAACCTATTCTGTCTTATTTTCAGCTTTTAAAATACATTGAAATACGATTCATGGTTCATAATATTTTGGTAAATGTTCCCTGTGTACTTGAAAAGGATACATATGTTCTTTATTTGTGGGTGCAGGTTCTGTAAATGTTGATTAGATTAAATTGTTTAAATATGTTTCTTAAGTATTCTATAACTGTCTTCTTTTCCATAAGTTACTCACATAAATACTTTAAAGTCTTCCATTTACATAGATTTGTTCTTATCTGATTTTAATTCTGTCACTTTTTGATTTATGTATTTTAATGCTATATTATTAATTATACATATGTATTTAATGATACATAATTAATGTTATATATGTCTATCAGATATATATGTCATATATGTCTATCATGAAATGTCCTTCTTCATTCCACCTATTGCTCTTACCATAAGGTCTACTTTTGTGCTATATTAATATTACATGTTAACAATAATTAAAAATATAATAATACGTAAAATAGAAATATAGCCAAACCAACTTTATTCTTGCTTGCTTATATATAAACACACACACATACACACAGTGTTGGCATGTACCATCTTGCTCTGTGTTCTCTTTGTGACATCTTTTACTCTTTTTTCCTTTCTTGTTTTTGTTGGTATTAATTGCACACTTTCAAAAATCATTTCAATTTAGCTCTTCTATTATCCAACTTGCTGTGACTTTGACTATCATTCTTTTACTAGGTACTTCAGAAATTACAAAAGACATCTGTAACTTATTATCATGTACCTTAAATTAGACATCTTACCAAGTCCAGTACAATGTGAAAATTTTGAAACAGTTTTTAAATTTACTTAATTCCTCTATCTCTTTTATTCAGTACTGTTATATATTTTATTTCCAGATATGTTGTAAACACCAGAGTGATTTGTTAACACTGTCACTTTAAGCAGTTAGCAGTTTTTCATATTTATTCTTTGTACATTTGCTTTTCATGTCCTGTGCTTCCATTCTTCTAACTGAGAGTTTTTTCACATTATTGTGCATTTGTTTGCCAGAACTGTTAGTTGTGGTCACTTCAAAAGAATTGGAGGGCTAGAGATTTTTTACTTTATGCCTTTCCAAAACAGGGTGGCTTTATAAATGACTTTTGCTATTTTCTGAAATGTTCAAGTAAAACACAAATACATCATGGACTATAAAAGCCTAAAATATATAACATTTAAATATATTTGGTGTATTAAAATTATTTAAAAAGTATTAGTGTAAGCTTTGTTAATGTTATAAACCTTTTCTCTACATGATTACATAGATGGCAACCTATGCATATACATGTCAAATGTTAAAAAACAATGAGATATAATTGAGGTGGCTAATAGAAAGACAATATACTTCTTTACTGTGTGTTTGTCATTTCTGTTAGAAAAATAAAAATATGTAAAAGAAGAGCTAACAATCTCTATATTTGAACACACATCAATGACATAGTTCTTTAGATCACACATTTTTGGGACTAGACAGTAATCCTAGTATTATGGATTCTCTGTCAGACTCTGTATATTTAATAGTTTTTTGGGAACTACTTCATACTGTGTGATTATAGAACTGTTAACACCATTCTCTTGAGAATGTGCCATAACTATACTACACAACAAATTCCTTTTATTCCTCTGTATCTTGGATGAAGCACTTGCTTTCTAAGGAAACTATGGGCTTTTGTCAAGGCCCAGTTTATTCAACAACTTGAAGATAAAACTGAATAAAGTTTATTTTATTTTAATTTTAAATGTTTGTGTTTCCTCTTCATATCCAGAATATGAGCATTTTCATTCACCAAAAACTGAGAAAACCAATAGGTTTACTGTATAATTTATCATTTAAAAATAATAGTTTTGGGGCCAGAAACAATGGCTCATGCCTGTAATCCTAGCACTTTGGGAGACCGAAGCAGGTGGATCAAGAGGTCAGGAGATTAAGGCTAGCCTGGCCAACATGGTGAAATCTCATCTCTACTAAAAATACAAAAATTAGCCAGGCATGATTGCAGGCACCTGTAATCCCAGGTACTTGGGAGGCTGAGGCAGGAGAATTGCTTGAACCCAGGAGTCAGAGGTTGTAGTGAGCTCAGACCATGCCACTGCACTCCAGCCTAGGTGACAGAGCAAGACTCTGTCTCAAATAATAATAATAGTTTTGGAAAAAACTGAAAATTCAGAAATACAGAAATGACTATTATGTAATATTTAAAGTAGTTAAGATTATTATATTTAGTTTATTCTTTCTTGATAAAACATTAAATATGAAATTGAATCCTTTTTGATTTTCTAGATACTCCCACGTAATCCTATTTTCTCTCTTTACATAATTACTCCTATTGAGATATCTTATGTGTTCTTTCCATAGAACACCTAAAATGTGTTCTACATATTTTCAAAAGAGAAAATAGGTGAGAGAACACATAAAATGTGTATTGTACATATTTTCAAATATGAATATATAGTTAATTTATTTGAATTATACATAAATGTATACACACACCCACACATAAATATAGATACAGAGGTGACTGGATACCTAATATTATTTGGCGTTTTTAATTTATAGATTTTATCAGTTCATATTTATTGCCAGCAACTTTCTTTTTTATCGTTATAGTCTTAAATCTATCTATATGGTTATACAGAGAAAGTTTCCTTCTTCTGCTTCCTTATTTCTTGGAGAGTGCTTGGAGACTAGCACACCTTTAGAACTCTGGGCATGGGATAGAATAGGGTTGATTAAGTGTTCCCTCTGGTTCGATAAGAGTCCTTGGCAAGTCATGGAAATCACAGTCATTCTTAGTCAGAAGAAGGGGTGTTCTGAAGCCAGCGCAGTTCTAGCTGTAAACTTATTTATTTTATAAGCATCCCAACATGGAAGATGAATAAGACAGACTATCTTCCCTCAGAAAACATAATAATATAACGTGACATTTTCCAAAAGAGGGTTATGTTAATAGAGCCATAGAGGTTTTAAACTGAGAAGAATTTACAGAGGTTTTGATATTTTCATCTTTGAAAAGAATGTATGGTATTTGGCCTCACAAAAAAAATAAAAAAAAAGTTGTTTTAAATGGAGGATAGAATATATTATTGTATAGCAAAGTTTTAAAAATTTAGAAAAAGAGGAAAGATTGGCAGATTCATGATAGGGTCAAAAATTCAGTTCGAATCAAGCTTGTTAAAGCCTTTTAAATATTCATTTTTACCGCTAAAGTTTTTTAACTTGATCCTGAAAGCATATGGTCTAGATTTTAAATATAGGGGACTGTCATAATTAGACCTCTGTATTAAATATTATTTTGGTAGTAATTGGATGAAGAATTGGCACAGGAATGTATTATTTTCCAATAGCCTAGTTAGGATACAATTACAACAGTCTGGGAAAAGTATAAAGGCCTAAAATAAATAATGGTATTGGGGTTATAATTAGGACAATACTTAAGAAATGATAAATAGGTTGGTAAAGATTTGGGAGAATTATTGTGAGGATTTAAATGGGTGTCCATTAAGCAGAAGAAAATAGTTCCCAATCAGCACTAAGGATTCAGTTGACCTAGAATAAATACCTTTGTAGTGGATCCAATTGTCATACTCCCTCTACCCCCGCCTGACTATGCTCATCAGCATGAGAGCAAAAAAACAGAAAAGAGATGTCTGAACTTTTCTTGGTCCAAGAATAAATGGAACAACCACAGAGAAAACGATGATAGATAAATAACTGATGTGTGTTGAAATGTTTTGCCATGAATTTCTGGCTAAATGAAAATGGAAATTAATCCAAGTGAGAGGATGGGATGACTGGATGAAGTGAAAGTTGTACTTGTGGAATATTCTAATAGTAATTAATAATAGATCTAATAACTAAAATTAATCATTAGTTATGTTTTAGAATTTTAGATTTTCCAGGTGACATTAAGATCAGGGTCATGACCTAGGGACAACAATTGTTTGAAGTTAAAAGATCACTGTGCACATTGTTAGAGAATTAGAAGTATTACCAACATAGACTGAAATGTTTTCAGAATTTCAGGAGGAAAGGAAAACTGTTATAGAAGTGCATAAGTTATCAGCAAATGACAGGGACCATTCAGAAGATGTTAGCTCATGTTACCAAAACAGAAATGTAAAGGTAAATTAGTAAGCTTAAAAAGCATTGTCTAAAAAAGGAGATAATGTGGCCTTGAAGTAGCAATGAGGAATGAGGATATCAGAGATAAAACTGAGATGCAGAAAAGCCTTCTTTGATTGTGTGCCCTCATACAATAAATATATCTCCACTGAAATGGGGTTTCTTCTGCTCCCCAAGATTAAGTTCTAGATCTCCTCTGGATCTCAATCACACTCACCTCCCTAAACATCTTGCTATATCAGTTCTTCCATACATTCTTCGCTCTTTTCCAATGGCCTTTTTTTTGGAGTATAAAATAATTCTCATTCTCTTAAAATACAAAAAAATATTCTGTAGGCGGGTGTTGAACAATGAGAACATGTGGACTCAGGGAGAGGAGCATCACACACTGGGGGGCAGTGAGTAGGGGGGCTAGAGGAGGGACAGCAAGGGGTGGGAAGGGTGGGCAGGGATAACATGGGGAGAAATGCCGGATATAGATTAAGAGGGAATGGAGGCAGCAAACCACCTGGTTATCTATGCACCTATGCAACAACCCTGCATGACCTGCACATGCACCCCAGAACTTAAAGTACAATTTAAAAAAATATTCCTTCAATTCTTTTGCACTTTCTTTTCACTACTTGTATCTACCACTTCATGGCTAAGCTTTTTTTTACAAAAATAGTCTATACTCTTTTGCCCCAGTTAGGTTCTCTAGAATCTGACTTCTTTCCACAGTCACCAAGGAACCTGATCTTCCAAGGTCACCAATGACATCCCAGTTTCTAAATTCAGTGCATTCATTCTCCTGAATATGTTTTCGTGCCTGCTTGAAAAGGACAAGATTGAACTTGACACTTGACAATTTCTTCTGTATTGGTGCTTACTCTTTTTTGATCTTAATACACCAAATCACTGTCATTCCCAATTTCCCCTCTATTTTTCATAGAAATCCTTCTCAGTCTCCTGCATGGAATATTTTTATCCTGATCCCATAATGTAGCCTGCACAGTTGGTGTTTAAGGCCCTTACTTGACCATATCATTTTCTTGCTATTTACTTCCAAAATAAACACACCATAGAACTCCAAGTATCATTGAGGCACCAATAACTTCAGAATCTAACAGAGATTACTTTCCTGAATTCTGGACACATATGTTCATGTACATGTAGAATTTCTAGTTGGAGGTTTCTCAGTTACCTTGACTTCTAGACTGAATTGAAGTAATAATTTTCTCCATCTTACCACGTTTTTATCTTAATCTGAGTTTTCTCTTATGAAAGAATATTACTATCTACCTGATATCCCAAGCCACCAAGCCAGAAACCTGGGAGTTATCCTAGACCGCCTTGATTCTCGCTCTAAGAATCACCAGGTACCTTTCATTCATTTCCATCAATATCCCTACTATCTATCCTCTTGTTTTAATTATGTTATTGTATGAGACCTAGATCACATTGGGGTCACCACCTGAGATGTTGATTACCATCTATAGAGGTCTGTCCTGCAGACACTGACTTAAATGACAGATGAATGAATGCACTCACACATACTAGAATACAGTGAATCTGAGTGGGCTAGGGATGATTGTCAGCTGCTTTCAGAGGACATTTGCAGCTAACTGACAACCACTCACTGCTCCTCCTCACATTTATTCAGTACAGATTTAATAACAAATGCTTGTGGATAATTAACATGTTTAAAAGACTGGCTTTAGGAATGATAAAAAGTCTTGGTTCTGGGGCCCAGAATAAACACCATTAATGGGTAATTCCCCTTCGACCTCCCCCTGAAAGGACCATCCAGCACAAAGTTTACATAAGCAAACAAATTAGAGTGAGAACAAAGGAATGTGAGGTAAACAGACTCAACTGGGGAAATTTTTATTGTTCCTAAATCTCCACCCTGTGACTTAATACTCAGAACTGGCTGCCTTCAGCCTGTTCCATTGAAATCTCTCAGCCTTTCAAAAGGTTTGAGACTATAATCTTATAATTTTCCCTAATATTTCCTAATACTTTGCCAGCCACCCTGAGTGAATCTCAAATATTGTGCCATTAAGAATTGCTTTGGGAAAAAATTTCCGTACTTATACTTATTGCCTTTGCTACAAATAAAGGAGTTCTAACCTTTACAACCTTGTTTCTAATTGGAAATTCTTTTATTCATTCCAAATTTACCCCTTTTCAATTCTCCATAGGGGTATTTCAAATTTTCACTAGTTTTTTAAAATTATTTATTTATTTACATCCTCACTACCACAGTGAAGAAGGTTGGTCTCAATAACACAGTTTGCCTGTTAACAAATGCATATGTTTAATTATAGGGTGAAAGATGTTATGTGGTAAAAGATCTGAATGTAGAACTATCTTTTCCCTCAATCATTGAAAGAAATAAGTGGTTTATTTGGAGAAAACACAGAATGTACGCTAAATGTTGTTTGTGTAATTACGTTAAGCCATTAGACTTTATTGTATTAGAGAACTCAAAAATAGTTTAAGTAAATAATAATATTTGAATTTAACAAATTTTAAAATAAAAGTAACGAGTGTTTTGAAGAGCAATAATTTCTATTTAAGTGTAAGGAAAATGTCACCAAGTGGGTGAAATTTCTCTTGCTTCAGCTTGCATGCTGACCTTGTGAAATTCAGACTTACTCGATAACTTTGAAAAGAAAGGCTTAGAATTTGCACAAAGACTGCAAACCCGTTTTGATTTTAGCTGTGAAATGGAGCCATTTTGTTACTCAGTGATTACAGCAGAGAAATGGTAGTGGCCTCTTCAGATTAAAGTATTGACTCTACCCTGTTACCAACTGCCCCTCTAAATATAGCTTTCACATTGACATCGAAGATATTTTTGATACTCTGCAGATGACTTGCAACGATGCCACTCTGTCTCACTGTTTCTCATTACAATGATTCTGACATTTGACATGAATTATAGACATTATCACACTAGAGGCCTGAAGGTGTAAACTCGGAGTGGTAAGCACTTAAAATTTTTACACAGACTAGACATTTTGCCTGAAACTGGTTGCAGGATTGAGTTTAGGATTTTATAACAACAGGATATGATCCAGTTAAAGTAGAAAATTCCATCTCTAACAGTAGGCTTTTTACTGGTATGGAAATTTAAATACATAAATGGGAAACAGGCACACAAAACATCTTTCTCTGATGACTTTTGAGTGGGAAGAAATGCTGATTACATTATTATTATTATTATTATTATTATTGGCTCTGATAATCCTATGTTTAGAGGTAGAAATATAGTCTGCAAATTTTAGGTAGACTTTTTACTTTTTAGGCTGAAGTTTTCCTTAGCCATTTATGTCGATTTTAAGCATTTTTTCAATTTTGACTTTTCATTTTTAAAGTTCTATGTAAAAAATTGTCAAAAGAGTAATTACAAATGAGATTAGGCTATGATTTCCAGTGACGGGGAGGAATAAATTCTGAATGGACTTGGTGAATTCATCTTTTCATTCAGAGCAACAGTTTCCCAGCCTAGAAGCTTGAACTGATACCATGTTTCCCTCGGGATGGCTTTGGTAATTAAATAAGTTAATGTACATGTAGCACTTATCCCAGTGTCTGGCACAAACTCATCACTACTGAATAGAAACTAATTAATTTATTTTCTGTTCACCTAAACTAGTTCTGTTATATACCATCCTTGGAAAATTTGAGAAAATTGTGCCTCATATCATTTTCTGTGTTCTGTTTTCACAAGATGAATACACGTTGAGAAATAATATTGAGGATAATTTTTCCAGGCTTCAAAACCAGACACACTAGATTTATTCTTCAACAACCTACGTACTAGCTGTGTAACATAGGGAAAGTTACTCAATCTTTCTGAGCCTCAGTTAGTTCATCTATAAACTGGAGATAGTAAGATTCTCAGGATTGCCGTAATAAACAAAATAAACATACACATGGTTAACATTGCACATGGCATATAGCAAGTTCTCCATGACATGTTAGCTAACATTATTTTATAATGATTATAATGATTTGTATACATTTAGAATATTTTGCAAATGCAACTAATGAAGGTAGTGTTAAGTACTAAAAGAAGATTTGGCAAAAGGATAATAGGAGTATGAAAAAAGCATAAGATTTGCCTTTTGTTTTTATTTTTTTTTGACACTCAATCTATTGCATTTCATATAATTTTGATGAGTAGAGGTGGTTTGAATTATGAGATTAACTGGGAGGAGGTGATGGGATCATGGGGGCCTATTTTCCCCTTGCTGTTCTTGTGATAGTGAGTTAGTTCTCATGAGATCTATTTGCTGATAGTGTGTGGCACTTGCCCCTTCAGTCTCTCTTTCCTGCCGCCATACAAAGAAGGTCCTTGCTTCCCCTTCCCCTTCCACCATGATTGTAAGTTTCCTGAGGCCTCCAAGTCTTGCTTCCTGTTAAGCCTGTGGAAACTGTGAGTTAATTAAATTTCTTTTCCTCCTAAATGACCAGGTCTCAGGTAGTTCTTTATAGAAGTGTGAAAACAGACTAATACAAGTAGTTCATAAGACTAAAGCTTTTTCTCTTCCATTGAAGCTCACTGTAGTTGTTTCTTTTTTTTTTTTTTTTTTCTTTTTTTGATATGGAGTCTCACTCTGTCACCAGGCTAGAGTGCAGTGGCGTGATCTTTGCTCTCCAAATTCCACCTCCTTGGTTCAAGCAATTCTCCTGCCTCAGCCTCCCAAGTAGCTGGGATTACAGGCACACACCACCACGCCCACTAATTTTTGTGTTTTTAGTAGAGACTGGGTTTCACCATGTTGGCCAGGATAGTTCTGGATCTCTTGACCTTGTGATCTGCCTGCCTCTGCCTCCCAAAGTGCCAGTTTTTATTACAGGCATGATCCATTGCACCCGGCCCTGTAGTTGTTTCTAACCTCAAAAGGTTGATTACAAATTACTAAGACCTTTTCTAATTTCAAGTCACAGTTGATTTTTTTTATATATATATTATAGTTTATATTGTTTAGTACATTGATTGACTTACAAATAGTTTTACCTCTGTAAACAGAAGACTTTCTGAATTTGATAAATACTCATTGCTTAATGCATTATTTCAGAATCTGCAAATCAAAAATGATAATAACTTCTTAGTCATTTTTGAAAATGTAATCTCATCATGATTTGTCATAAGACTGAATAAAATGATCCCTGTTAGAGTCTTGAGAGCTAAGAGTTATATAGTTCTAAAAAGTTTAATTAATTGTACTTAAGTGATAAGACAGGTAAATTTTTTATAGACCAGGCTTGCTATCTCACTAGTGGTGAACAGTAGAAAAAGCTCTGAAAATAGTGTAAAGGTCTTGGATTTCTCAAATAAAACTAAGCCAAGATTGCTGAGTTTCATGGTCAATATTTTCCTGTGCCCTGTGCTGTTTACTTCATTTTATTCTACTTTTTAAAAATCTTTTTATTTTGAAATCATTTCAGACTTATTGAAGAGGTTAAAAAACAATACAAAGTATTCCTTTAACAACTTTATCCAGATTCCCCAAATGTTAACATTATGTTTACATTTCCTTCCTGCTTCCTCTTTCTTCCTCTTCTCTGTCTCTCTCTCTCTCCCTGTCTCTCTGTCTCTGTCTCTCTCTCTCCATACACACACACACACACACACACACACACACACATATACACACACACACACACACACACACACACACAGTTGATCTCCCTACCAAGGTAGAAAAGAAATACAATTTTAGTATTGAATAAGCACTAATCTGGAATATGATACAATACATATTACAGGTCTTTGGCTAAGAGAGTACCTAGACTGAAAGAAATCTCTCTCTTTTATCATAGCCCAGCAGATACAATCTATTTGCAACCCGGAACTGGGTCCCGTCTAAGTTACCATTTTACTCTCTCATAGATACTGGGAGATAGGGGTGTTATCTTCCTAGATGACTATATTTCAAAATAGTTCTCAGTTTTTTGAGAAAAACATTCCTGGGTCTTCAAGCTGGCAGGAGACTTATTCAGCTTCTAAAAACTTTTACATGAGTTTCAGTTGGAGAAAGTTCATAAAAGCAAGTGTTCTAAAGCACATGCTCTAAGAAAATAGAGGTGTGTTCTCTTCCCTTATTTTCAACAGGGAGAATTAAGCCTCTTATTTTTAATTTGTATTTGCCCTTACCATGAGTGTGCATATGTGCATACACACACACACACACACACACACACACACATATTATAAGTTTTATTCTGAGTATTTGAAAGTTAAAATATATCTATATTTACTACTTTGCTTAATCCTAGAATATACAGAAATTTATGTGAGAATTGTTAATCTATATCACTATAAAAAAAAACTAACTAGAGTTCAATATTTGTTTCCAGTTTTATAAATACTATGCTTAAAAGTTAGTTTCTTTTTTTTGAGACGGAGTTTCGCTCTTGTTACCCAGGCTGGAGTGCAATGGCGTGATCTCGGCTTACCGCAACCTCCGCCTCCTGGGTTCAAGCAATTCTCCCACCTCAGCCTCCCGAGTAGCTGGGACTACAGGCGCACGCCACCATGCCCAGCTAATTTTTGTATTTTTAGTAGAGATGGGGTTTCACCATGTTGACCAGGGTGGTCTTGATCTCTTGACCTCGTGATCCGCCCGCCTCGGCCTCCCAAAGTGCTGGGATTACAGGCGTGAGCCACCACGCCCGGCCTAAAAGTTAGTTTCTTTTTCTTTCCCCTTTAGTGAGGTTTTATTATTCATCTGAAATATGGTTTGATTAATTTGTTTTTTTCTTTGTAGAGTTTTCCCTAGCCCAATTAATTTTTAGAAAGTTTCTTGACTGTATCAAACATTAACATGTGTATTACTCTTTTCTCATACTGCTATAAAGAACTACCTGAGACTGAGTCATTTATGAAGAAAAGAGGTTTAGTTGACTCACAGTTCCACAATCTGTACAGAAAGCATAACTGAGAGGCCTCAGGAAACTTACAATCATGGCAGAAGGCAAAGGTGGAACAAGCACACCTTCACATGGCATCAGAAGAGAGACAGAAGGAGAAAGAGACAAATACTTTCAAACCATCAGATCTCATAAGAACTCTCCTATTATCATGAGAACAGTAAGGAGGAAAATTGCCCCCAGGATTCAATCTCCTCCCACAAGGTCCTTTCCCCAGCATTAGGGATTACAATTCAACCTGAGATTTAGGTGGGGACACAGAGATAAACCATATCATTCCACCCCTGACCACTCTGAAATCTCATGTCCTTCTCACATTTCAAAACACAACCATGCCTTCCCAACAGTCCCCAAAGTCTTAACTCATTCCAGCACAAACTCAAAATCCAAGTCCAAAGTCTCATCTGAGACAAGGAAATGCCCTTCCACCTGTGAGCTTGTAAAGTCAAAGACAAGTTAGTTACTTACTTGATAGAATGGGGGTACAGACATTAGCTAAATGATCCTATTTCAAATGGCAGATATTGGCCAAAGCAAAGGAGCTAAAGGCCCCATGAAAGTCCAAAATCCAGCAAGGCAGTCATTAAACTTTAAAGCTCCCAGATGATTTCCTTTGACTCCATGTCTCACATCCAGGGCATGCAGATGCAAGGGGTGGGCTCCCAAGAACTTGGGCAGCTCTGCCCTTGTGGATCTGCTGGGTATAGCCACCACAGCTGCTTGCACATGCTGGTGTTGCGTACCTGTAGCTTTTCCAGGCACGTGGTACAAGCTGTTGGCAGATCTACCATTCTGGGGTCTGGAGAATAGTGGTCCTCTTTTCACAGCTCTACTAGGCAGTGTACAAGTAGGGACTCTGTGTGGGGGAATCCAACCTCACATTTCCCCTCTGTACTGCCCTTGTAGAGGTTCTCCATGAGGGCTCTACCCCTTCAGCAGATTTCTGCCTGGTCACCTAGGTGTTTCCATACATCCTCTGAAGTCTAGGTGGAGACTCCCGAAGCTCAATTCTTGCCTTCCGTGTACCCGCAGGCCCTACCCCATGTGGAAGCTGCCAGGGCTTGGGACTTGCACCTTCTGAAGCAATGGCCTGAGCTATATCTTAGCACCTTTTAGCCATGGCCATAACTGGTATGGCCAGTATGCAAGGTGCCATTTCCTGAGGCTGCACAGAGCAATGGGGCTCTGGGCCTGGCCCATGAAACCGTTCTTCCCTCTTAGGCCTCCAGGTTTGTGATAAGAGGGACTACTGTGAAGGTCTCTGAAATGTTCTGGAGGCACTTTACCCATTGTCTTTGCTATTAAAATTCAGCTCCTCTTTACTTATGCAAATTTTTGCAGCCTTGAATTTATCCCCAGAGAATGGATTTTTCTTTTTACCGTGTGGTCAGGCTACAAATTTTTCAAACTTTTATACTCTGCCTGCCTTTTAAATATAAGTAATTTCAGATCACTTCTTTGTTTATGCAAATAATTATAGCCTTTTAGAAGCAGCCAGACCACATCTTTAATCCTTTGCTGCTTGGAAATTTCTTCCTGAAGATACCCTAAATCATCTCTCTTAAGTTCAAAGTTCCATAGCTCCCTAGAGGATGGGCACAATGCTGCCAATCTCTTTGCTAAAGCATAGCAAGAGTGACCTTTACTGTAGTTTCAAATAAGTTCCTCATCTTCGTCTGAGACCTCTTCAGGCTTAACTACATTGGGTATATCACTATTAGCGTTTTGGTCACAACCAATTAACAAGTCTCTAGGAAGTTCCAAACTTTCCCTCATCTTTCTATTTACTACTGAGCACTAGAAAGTGTTCCAACTTCTGCCCTTTATCCAGTTCCTAAGCTTCTTACACATTTTTCTAGTATCTTTGTAGCAGTACCTCACTTCTCCAGTACCAATTTTCTGTATTAGTCCATTCTCATACTGCTATAAAGAAATACCTGAGACAACTTAATTTAGGAAGAAAAGAGGTTCAATTGGCTCACAGTTCAGCAGGCTGTACAGGAAGCATGGCTGGGAGGGCTCAGGAAACTTAGTCATGGCAGAAGGCAAAGAGGAAGCCAGCACATCTTCACCTGGTGGTGCAAGAGAGAAAGAGAGTGAAGTGGGAAGTGCCACACATTTTTAAGCCATCAAATCATGTGAGAACTCACTCGCTATCACAAGAATAGCAAGGAAGAAATACGTCCCGTGATCCAGTCACCTCTCATGAGGTCCCTCCCCCAATGTTAGAGATTACAATTCAACATGAGATCTGGGTGGAGACACAGAGCCAAATCATATCAATATGGTTTTGAAAGCCAGAATTGTATGAAATATTCTTTCAGAGAAGTATTATTCATTCCCTCCCACATTTCTTCTATGTTTTCCCTTTGTTCTCACCCATCCCCTACAGATAACCAAACACACTAGTTTCTAGATTTTTACTTGTGTTTCTTTATAACAATAATGAGCAGATATCGGCATATTTTCCTATTTCCTTATTTTCTTACAAAAATATTCTAAAGATACTCTTCTAAAAATATTTTGTTTATTTATTTTGACTTTTAAATTCAGGGATACGTGTATCGCTTTGTTACATAGGTAATTGTGTCACGGGGGTTTGTTGTACAGATGATTTCATCAGCCAGGTAGTAAGCCTAGTAATTTTTTCTGATCCTCTCTCCTTCTATCCTCCACCCTCTGCTAGACCCCAGTGTGTGTTGTTCCTCTGTATGTGTCCATGTGTTCTCATCATTTAGCTCTCACTTATAAGTGAGAAAACATGAAACATTCGGTTTTTGACTTTGCTTTTTCACATAATGCTTAGTGTATCCTTGACCTTTCTATATATGGGTTCATTGAGTCTTTATCATTCCTTTCTCCTTTTTTATTTTATTTTTTACAGATACACAGTACTTCTTTGTGTGGTTTTACTGCAGTTATTTTTTCAATCACTCACTAAAGTCTTATAGGAGATTGCAAACAACTGCAAACAACGCTGCAATGAATAACTATGAATATATATTTTTTTATTGTTGGGTGTTTCTTGGGATAAGTTCCTAGAAATGGGACTGCTGGGTAGAAAACTAAACACACATGTTTTTAAATTATATATTGCCAAATTCCCCCTATAGAGATTAAACCAGTTTGAATTTTCAGTAGCGCCCATTTACCTACAGCCTCACCAACATTTACACTTTTAAAATCTACACAAACTGATTAGTGAGAGATAATATTACAGTGTAGTTTTAATTTATAATTTTCTTATTTTGAAGAGAATATATCATTTGATATATTTTTGAGCCATGTTTTTATATTTATGGAAAAATTATTCATGTCTTTTGCCCATTTTTGTACTGTGATTTTGCTTTTTCTCCTCTCTCAACTTTTAGGTATTTAAAAATATGTTAGGGATATTAACCCTTTATCTAAAATATATCTTGCAAATACTTTTATCTCTACTTTTCAGTTGCCTTTAGACTCTGCTTATGGTGATTTTTGGCCTTATAAGAGTATTAAATACATTTTCATGTAGTCGACTTTATATTAATTTGTATCTTTTTTACAGAATTGCATTGTGGTAAATTGTAGAAATATAATAAAGTTTTACCAACTAAACAGAATAAAAATTTACATTAAAACATAGGAGAAACTTTTGTTGAAAAAAATCATCTGAAGTTTTCCTTCTCTGGTATGAAATTACAAAAATTGAAAGTATTTTTAGACATTAAATGACTAAAACTAAATATGAATATAATTTTTCTTATAGAGATGGAGTCTCGCTCTGTCACCAGGCTGGAGAGCAGTGGTGCGATCTCGGCTCACTGCAACCTTCACTTCCTCAGTTTAAGTGAGTAGCTGGGACTACAAACACATGCCACCACAGCCAGCTAATTTTTGTATTTTTAGTTGAGACAGGGTTTTACCATGTTGGCCAGGATGGTCTTGATCTCTTGACCTTGTGATCTGCCCACCTTGGCCTCCCACAGTGCTGGCATTACAATGTAAGCCACGATGCCTGGCCATATGAATATAATTTGGTAGGTAATAAATGAAATATTTCAGATCAATTTTAGCAAGATTATCTATTATTTTCTGGTTTAAAAAAGTCAAACCACATGCCTGTGATTTTGTTCTACTTCTCTCTACTTGGATAGTGTCTCACTTCCCATATCTAATGTCTTTTTGGTATTTACTAATGGCTTTTTGTGTCTGTGAATATTTGTTCTCTATATTTAAATTTTGCCTGGAAATCCATTGTTAGTTCCATAGCAGATTATTAAAGGCCTTCCTTAGGGAAGGCCTCCACTTATGCTTTTGTTGTGCCATTTAAATCTTAAATGTGAAATTATTCTGGCTCTTTTATAGATCAGAGAATTGAGCCAAGTAAAGGTACATCTATAGATTTCAAGTTCCAGGGTAGCAGATTCTGCTGAAGGCTGAAAAGATATGAAAAGACCATCATTTGTGTACAGGGTCTTAATTGTGTTAGCCTATAGGTCATTTCCAAGGCCAAAAGCTTTGCTTTGAAACTGCAACATTGGTTCCAACATATCAAAGTTCCATACTCAGTTCCTAAATGTGTTTGCTGACATTATGTTCTCATGCCAGCACTTTTTCCTGTTTGCCACCTATACTTTTGTCCAGATTAAAAAAAAAATCAAAAAATAGTAATAGCTAAGCTTTGTTACTTCCTTATTATGTATTTTGATAAACTCTATGTTGATTATCTCATTTTAATCCTCCTCATAATGCCCTCTCTCACCACTCCTATTTAATACAGTATTAGAAGTTCTAGCCAAAGCAGGAAAAAGAAATAAAGGGTATTCAATTAGGAAAGGAGGGAGCCAAATTGTCTCTATTTGCAAATGACATGATTCTATATTTAGAAGACCCCATCGTGTCAGCCCAAAATCTCCTTAAGCTGATAAGCAACTTCAGCAAAGTCTCAGGATACAAAATCAATGTGGAGAAATCACAAGCATTCCTATACACCAATAACAGACAAACAGAGAGCCAAATCAAAAGTGAACTCCCATTCACAATTGCTGCAAAGAGAATAAAATACCTAGGAATACAACAAAGGATGTAAAGGACCTCTTCAAGGAGAACTACAAACCACTGCTCAAGGAAATAAGAGAGGACACAAACAGATGGAAAAACATTCCATGCTCACGGTTAGGAAGAATCAATATCGTGAAAATGGCTATACTGCCCAAAGTAATTTATACATTCAATGCTATCCCCATCAAGCTAACAATGACCTTCTTCATAGAACTGAAAAAAACCACTTCGAACTTCATATGAAACCAAAAGAGAGCCTGCATAGCCAAAACAATTCTAAGCAAAAAGAACAAAGCTGGAGGCATTAGGCTGCCTGACTTCAAATTATACTACAAGGCAACAGTAATCAAAACAGCATGGTACTGGTACCAAACAGCAATATAGACCAATGGAACAGAACAGAGACCTCAGAAGCAACATCACACATCTACCATTATCTGATCTTTGACAAACCTGACAAAACAAGCAATGGAGAAAGAATTCCCTGTTTAATAAATGATGTTGAGAAAACTGGCTAGCAATGTGCAGAAAGCAGAAACTGTACCCCTTCCTTACACTAAAAATAACTCCAGATGGATCAAAGATCTAAGCATAATACCTAACACCATAAAAACCCTAGAAGAAAACCTAGGCAAAACCGTTCAGGACATAGGCATAGGGAAGGACTTCATGGCTAAAACTCCAAAAGCAATGGCAACAAAAGCCAAAATAGACAAATGGGATATAATTAAACTCCAGAGCTTCTGTACAGCAAAAGAAACAAAGATTAGCATGAACTGGCAACCAACAGAATGGGGAAAAAATTTTGCAATCTATCCATCTGACAAAGGGCTAATATCCAGAATCTACAAAGAACTAAAACAGATTTACAAGAAAAAAACAAACAAACCCATTCAAAAGTGGGTGAAGGATATGAATAGACACTTTACAAAAGAAGATATATATGAGGTCAACAAACGTATGAAAAAATGCTCATCATCACTGGTCATTAGAGAAATGCAAATCAAAACCACATTGAGATGCCATCTCACACCAGTTAGAATGGCAATCATTAAAAAATCTGGAGACAACAGATGCTGGAGAGGATGTGGAGAAATAGGAACACTTTTATACTGTTGGTGGGAGTGTAAATTAGTTCAACCATTGTGGAAGACAGTGTGGCGATTCCTCAAGGACCTAGAAATAGAAATACCATTCGACCCAGCATTCCCATTACTGAGTATATACCCAAGGAATTATAAATTATTCTATTATAAAGACACATGCACAGGTATGTTCACTGGGGCACTGTTTACAATGGCAAAGATTTGGAACCAACCGAAATGTCCATCAATGATAGACTGGATAAAGAAAATGTGGCACATATACACTGTGGAATACTATGCAGCCATAAAAAACGATGAGTTCCTGTCCTTCATAGGGACACAGATGTTTCTGGAAACCATCATTCTCAGCAAACTGACACAAGAACAGAAAACCAAATACCGCATGTTCTCACTCATAGGCAGGTGTTGAACAACGAGAACACATGGACACAGGGAGAGGAGCATCACACACTGCAGTCAGTTGCAGGGGGTTAGGGGAGGGAGAGCAGGGGGTGGGTAGGGATAACATGGGGATAAATACCAGATATAGGAGATGCAGGGATGAAGGCAGCAAATCACCTTGCCATGTATGTACCTATGAAACAATCTTGCATGATCTACACGTGTACCCCAGAACCTTAGGTACAATAATAAAAAAAAAAGAAGTGTGTTACTGGGGTCTGTTGGGTGGTAGAGGGCTAGGGGAGGGATAGCAGGGGGTAGGGAGATTGGGAAGGGGTAACATTAAGAGAAATACCTAATGTAGGTGATAGGGGGATGGAGGCAGCAAACCACCACGGCATATGTATACCTATTTAACAATCCTGCAAGATCTGCACATGTACCCCAGAACTTAAAGAAAAAATGAATAAAAATAAAAGAAGTGTGTTTATTTTCTGATGATCAGAAAGGTTAAAATTCACATCAAGGATCACACAGTCATTAAGAGTCAGAACTGGGTTTCAAAGCAGAACTGCCAACTAGGAGTAACATTTCTTAACCAGTGACCATACCATTGAGTAGTCTTACAAACTCACAGTTATTTATTCAGAGTAGGTAACATGTTTAAGTACAAATAACAAATAGTGCCAAGTTAGCTGGTACTTAAAAATCATATTTTCAATTACAGCAAGTTATTAAGGGATGAAAAGGCAGTGAACTTCAGTCTTGTGTGAATAATGGAGGTAAAGCAAACTTATATGGAACAAAAGCCAAACAAAAAAAGAAGTCTCAAAAGAATTCCAACAGTGCCTTTCAACATAGCACTGGGTGAAACCCAATGCATAGCCCTTGTTTCTTCTCTTCGTGCTATACTCATGTTAATCAAATACATCATCTCATTTAGGCTTCATATTTATGGACAAATTATAAAAAAATGAAACTACAAATTTTACAAGAGTTAAACTATAAACCTCAAGAATAATTGTATTAGCAAATAAATGGGACCTGGGTGAAAATAATATCACAGTGAAATAAATGCTCTCTGAATCATCCTCCATGACTGATTCTGCTACTCTTCAATGGAGCTGAAATCAGAGTAGGCTATTTTAATCTTTCACATGGCTGCCTTCCCAGGCATGTCAAGTGCTCTCAAATGTTGGATTCATCAGTCCAAATCTCTTTTGCAGTAGCTGTTCATTTTAGGCTTTATAAGCTAACAGAGATGTGCCTGTCACAAAATATGAATGAATGCTCCTTTTTCTTTCTTTCTATCATTCTTTTCTTTGCAGCTGTTGTCTCTGGACCCTTGAGGCATTAGGGATATCCATCATACTGACTCATATCTCTATGTAAGCTGGTTTCAAGCATGAAAATGCAAAAGGCTGTGTTTAAAATATTGTAAGTGGAATGAACTTTCAGTCCTTGCTAAATGCTTTCATTAGGATAAAGTATGCATACCTGCCTTGAGTCTCCACACACAAAAAATCCCCTAATCTCTTTTTGTCCTTAAACAATATAAATTGCTCATGAAACAGGACAGGTAGATGAAAAATGCAATTTCACTTCTATAGAAAATAATTAAATAGATAATATTTTAATAGTGGATTTTGCACCCATGTAGGTCAACACAAGCCATATCTTTAGAGTATTTAATTTGACTTTTCATCGTCATAATTTTTAAGGGTCTTTATGTAAAATAGAATAACCTTGCAAATAAGGTTAATGTGAGAAAATGTAGCAACTCTTCATTTTCAAGTACAATACAAATTCTGTGCCATCTAATGCCAAATGTTTTTTATCAACAGTTTATATAGCTAAGAATTAAGTAATTTTGAATTTGGATTCTCTTAATAGCAACAAGTATTTGTTGATAACCTATTTAGTATAATGTAGCATGTTGATTTATATTTAATTTCCAACAACTTATTTTATATAAGCATAATCTTGGAACGTTAGCAGGCAATTTTACATATTATTATGGACATGTTAATAATTGCTGTAGCAGGTCACGAGTCAGATGAAAATTTAAATTTTTTCTTTTTTTTTTTTTTGAGACGGAGTCTCACTCTGTCATCAGACTAGAGTGCCGTGGCTCGATTCTGCTCACTGCAACCTCTGCCTCCTGCATTCAGGCAATTCTCCTGCCTCAGCCTCCCTAGTAGCCAGAACTACAGGCACATACCACCACACCCAGCTAATTTTTTGTTTGTTTTTTTGTTTTTTGAGACGGAGTCTTGCACTGTTGCCCAGGCTCTAGTGCAGTGGTGCTATCTCAGCTCACTGCAATCTCCGCCTCCTGGGTTCAAGCAATTCTCCTGCCTCAGCCTCCAGAGTCGTTTGCCGCCATGCCCAGGTAAGTTTTTTGTGTTTTTAGTAGAGACGGGGTTTCACCATGTTGGCCAGGTCTATCTCTTGACCTCGTGATCCACCAGCGTCAGCCTCCCAAAGTATTGGGATTACCGGCGTGAGCCACCAAGTCTGGCTGAAAATTTAAATTAGATAGAGGTAGTTATTTTTGGTCTTGGAATGCAAATGGGATGTTATTAGATACGTTATCAACTCACTTCTCTATTACTTTCAGTCATTTGTTCCTTTTGAATTCTTACAGTTGTATGCAATAGTCCTTTAGGGTTTAATACTTATCATTTCAGTTTCTTCCCTGAGTCATTTTGCCACATTCCCATAATATCAGTTGTTGAGAAAAAGACATGATTGTTGTAAACACCCCACTCTCAAGCCCCATAATTAGTACAAAAACTGGGCAATATTAGGCATTGTGAAATCCACCTTAAGTTCCTTTGAGAAAGCAATTTTATTTAGTTTATTCAGTGAAGTAAATGAAACTTTTAATAGGTATATGAGACTTTTAAAATGTTTGATGTTAGTTTTCTGGATCATATGTTTATCAACATTTTATAAATACTATATATGTAATAGAAGTACAGTTCTAATATGTAAATTCATATAATAAAAATAAATATGTTTATATATGACTTTATATTAATTTTTAATTAATTGTTTTTATAGGGATGTTTGCAAATGCTATACAAAGGTTGCAAATTTTCTCAAAATGGAACTCAAAAAAATTTTTTAGATATATGTCTTCCATTAAATTTTAAACATGTTAGTCATAGAGTATTATTTATTTACAATATTACATAACACTTATTTACAGTGTAAATTTTTCTATGGCCTCAGAATATTTAGATTTTTACAAGTAGAAGTATTTTAGTCTACCTTTATATTTTACATACAAGAACACTGAGGTCAATAAATTCAAATGATATTTCAAATCTTTTACTTTAAGAAAGGACTAAGAGTAAAAGTCATGTCATGTTATTTATTTCAGTATTTTCCTTTTATACATTGAAATATATCATTTTTACACTGGCTAAACACATTGTAATAATGATTAAAAACCATTAATTAAGTTAAATGATTATATGACTTTTTAAATTCCCACTATGGCTGCCAATTCATTACTTCTCTAAATATTTATTAATATAGCTGGATTTGAGATTGCCATCTTGCTGTTTGTTTTCTATTTGTGCCATCTGTTCCTTTTTTCTTATTCTTCCTTTATTCTGCCTTCTAATACTGTTCATTATTCCACTTTATTCTTTTGGCTTTTAAAGTATACTTTAAAATAATTTAAAACTGGCTATCCTAAGGATTTCATTATTTATCCTTAATTTGTTGTAGTCTAACTTGTATTATCATGTTGTTACTTAACAAACAAGGTAGAAATCTTATAATAGTATATAGTTGACTCACTCAGAAACACATGGGTTTAAACTGCCTGGGTCCATTTATACGTGAATTTTCTTCTTCCTCTCCCACCACTGAGACAGCATGGCCAAGCCACAGAATAGGAGAAAATATTTGCAAATCATCTGCTTAACAAAGGGATGTAAAGGAGCTCAAAAACTCAATAGGAAAAATACAAATAAAATGACTGAAAGATGGGCAAATGGGCCAAGTGCAGTGGCTCATGCCTGTAAACTCAGCACTTTGTGAGGTGAGGCAGGTGGATTGTCTGAGCTCAGAAGTTCGAGACCAACCTGGGCAACATGGTGAAACCCCATTTCTACTAAAATACAGAAAATTAGCCGGGCATGGTGGCATGCACCTGTAGTCCCAGCTACTCAGGAGGCAGAGGCAGAAAATCACTTGACCCTGGGAGGCGGAGGTTGCAGTGAGCTGAGGTCGTACCACTGCACTCCAGCCTGAGTTACACAGTGAAAAACAAGACAAAATAAAACAAAAAACATATGGACAAATGATATGGATAGACATTTCAAAAAAGAAGATGTACAAATGGCTAATAGATACATGAAAAAAATGTTCAGCATTGCTAATCAGAGATATTACTCACTCAGTTAAAATGGCTCACTTCCCAAAGAAAAGACAGGTAGTAATGAATGCTGGTGAGGATGTGGATAAAAGCAGCCCTCATACACTGTTGATGGAAACGTAAATTAGTATATCCACTATGGAAAACAGTATGGAGATTACCCAAAGAGCTAAAAATAAAAGGACCATATGATCCAACAATGTCACTGCTGGGTAAATATACAAAAGAAAAGAAATCAGTATATTGAAGAGATATCCAACTGTACTCCCCATGTTTATTAAAGTACTATTCACAATTGCCAAGACATAGTCAACTTAGGTGTCCATGAAAGGATGACTAGGTGGTGCGTATAGAAAATGGGATATCATTCAGCAATAAAAAAAATGCAATCTTGTCATTTGCAACAATATGGATGACACTGGAGGACATTATGTTAAGTGAAATAATCTAGGTACAGAAAGACAAATATTGCATGTTCTCACTCATATGTGAGAGTTAAAAATAAAATTCAACTCATGGATACAGAGAATGGAATGATATTGTCAGAGGCTGGTAAGTATAGAGAGGAGGGGGTGATAAAGTGGATATGAATGATGAATACAAAAATACAGTTAGATTAATGAAATAAATTTGGTATTTTATAACACAATAGGGTTACCATAGTTAACAGTTTATTATATATTTTATTTCTCATTTGAAAATATAAATTTTCTTTCTATTTTTTATTTCAACAAGTTTTGAGGGAACAAGTGGTGTTTGGTTACATTGATCAGTTCTTCAGTGGTGGTTTCTGAGATTTTGGTCCACCCATCACCTAAACAGTGTACACTGTACCCAATGTGTAGTCTTTTATTCCTCACTCCTCTACCACCCTTCCCCGAGTCCCCAAAGTCTATTGTATCATTCCTATGCCTTTGCATCCTCATAGCTGAGCTCCCACTTATATATGAGAACATATGATGTTTGGTTTTCCAGCTGTTGCTGTAAAGCAGTGTTATCAATTTGTTTATGTTGATTTTGTATCCTGAAACTTTACTGAATTCATTTATCAGTCCTAGGAGATTTTTGGTTGAGCCTTTAGAATTTTCTAGGTATAAGATTACATCATCTGCAAACAGCAACAGTTTGATTTCCTCTTTACTGGTTTGGATGCCCCTTCTTTCTTTCTCTTGTCTGATTGCTCTAGCTAGGACTTCCAGTAGTACGTTGAATAGAAGTGTTGAAAGTGGATATCCTTGTCTTGTTTCAGTTCTCAAGGGGGAATGCGTTCAACTTTTCTTTGTTCAGTATAATATTGGCTGTGGGTGTGTTACAGATGACTTTTATTATCTTAAGCTACATCCCTTCTATGGTGATTTTGCTGAGGGTTTTAATTTAAAGGGATACTAAATTTTGTCAAATAATTTTTCTGCATCTACTGAGATAATCATGTAATTTTTGTTTTTGGTTATTTATGTGGTGTATCACATTTATTGACTTGTGTATGTTACACCATTACTGCATCCCCATATCCCACATGATCATGGTAAATTATCTTTTTGATATGCTCTTGGTTTCAGTTAGACAGTGTTTTGTTGAGGATCTTTGCATCTATGTTCATCAGGGATATTGGTCTTTTTTTGTTATATTATTTTCTTGTTTGGTATTAAGGTGATACTGGCTTCATAGAATGATTTAGGGAAGAATATCTCCTTATCTTTTGCAGTAGTGGCAACAGAATTCGTACCAATTCTTCTTTGAATTTCTGATAAAATTCAGCTATAAATCCATCTGATCCTGGACATTTGTTGGTTGGCAATTTTATAAATTACAATTTAAATTTTGCTGCTTGTTATCGATCTGTTCTTCCTGGTTTAATCTCGAAGGGTTGTACATTTCTAGGAATTTATCCATCTCCTCAAGGTTTTCTAATTTGTGTGAGTAAAGTTGTTCACAGTACCCTTGAATAAGCTTTTGTATTTCTGTGGTATTGGCTGTACTACCTCCTGTTTTGTTTCTAATTCAGCTTATTTGGATCTTCTCTCTTCCTTTCTTGGTCTGTCAGTTTTGTTTACCTTTTCAAAAGAGCCAGCTTTGTTCATTCATCATTTGACTTTATTTTATTTTTCAGTTCTGCTCTGATCTTTGTTATTTCTCTTCTTCTGCTGGGTTTTGGTTGGGTTTGTTCTTGTTTCTATAGCTCCTTGAAGTGTGACCTTAGATTACCTATTTGTGCTTTCAGACTTTCTGATGAAGGCATTTAATGCTATGAACTTTCCCTTTAGCACCACTTTTGCTGTATCCCAGAGGTTTTGATAGGTTGTGTCACTATATGATTCACTTCAAAAAATTTTTTAAATTTCCATCTTGATTTCATTGTGACCTAACAATCATTCAGGAGCAGGTTTTTTAATTTCCATGTATTTGCATGGTTTTGATGGTTCCTTTTGGAGTTGACTTTCAATTTTATTCTGCTGTGCTCTGAGAGAGAATATGTTATAATTTTGATTTTCCTAAATTTGTTGAGACTTACTTTGTGGTTTATCCTATTATTTTTCAATTGTTCCCAACCTTAATATAGAAGACTTGTGTTGGCTGTGAATTTAATCCTCTTAAGATTTTGGCTACCTTTATAATTGTGTTCTTGGATAGGCCCCAGCTTTCTCTGCCCTCCAAACTGCAGGAAATGAGAGCTCTCTGTATGCAAACAATGAGCCCCTTTCTCTTTCACAACTTAGCTTTTAAATTGCTGATTAATTATTCTCAGCTTCTTAGTAAAATATTTTTTCCAATTGAGTTTAATAGGAACATTCTAATTATATTATCTTTATAGTTAAATTTTCTTTCCTATTCCTCAAAGGATGGATTTTGTTATGCTATCAGCAAAAGCATTGACTTCTACCAGAATACCATTACTGTTCAATACCTGTGAAAGTTTATCGACTGGACTGCTACCTAGTAGATACTATCTGTCCTTCACCTTCTGTCTACACCAAAAATTGCAGTCCTCATTTTAACTGGGTGACAGATGATCTAATTCTAAAATCCTAACCATAGTTACAGTCTTAGACTACTTCTAGCACTAATGGTCATCAGATAGGTTCTCTGGAAGCATATATTGACTGTAGATAACAATGTAACAGATTCCTTGAGGATTGCCACTGGCATCATCAACTGTAGTGAACAGGGAAAACAGCAAAACTGGTTAGAAGGAAAACCTGCAATATAATGTATTATTTAAAGAATTCATAGTTTACTCTGAAGTGAATTCTGAAAAGGAGGTGATCCTTTGAACATTTACCAAGTTGGGACAAGGAAGCAGGTCTTAACATCCCCATGGAGATCAGTTATTTTATGTAGGTAATTTCACGAAAGTCTCTATGGCTGCTGACAGTTAGGAACTGCCTGCTTATTGCTCTCTCAGCAACTATGGTACTAAGTCCTTCGTTTCTGAAAAAAAATTGAGTGGCATATCATAGCATATACCACAATGGGAGAATTTGATGCAACAAGCAAAAGACAGAATCAGTAAGAATACGGATGATTGGAATGACGTGATAATACTATTGATCTAATTGATATCAATAAAGCACTGCACCAAACAACTGCAGAACGAACATTTTTTTCCAAGTGCTGTCACAGCATGTATTCATATTGATTTAACCATATTGCTTAAATGCTAGGTAATGAGGCACATTTTTACAAATTTCAAAGCACTGAAATATAAGTTTCTAAAAATTTCAAAAAGATTACAATTATATAGAGCATGTTTTCTGACCACAGAGGAATTAGCTATACATTAAAAGCAATTATTAAAAATTCCCATATATTAAGATATTAAGCATATACTCCTAAATAACCCTTGGTCCAAAGAATCAATTGTATAAGACATGACACTTTTAGTAGTGTTTTGAGCCGAACATAATGAAAATATGAAACATCTCAACTTGCAGGATGCAGCTAAAACATTCTTACTGTAAAATTATCAATCTTAAACATAAATGTTAGGAAAAAACGGATACAATCTGACAAAGCGTATACCTCAAGAAGTCAGAAAAAGAACAGCAAATTAAACTCATTTTTAGAGATAATATGTGCTTAAATTAAAAGAAATCTTTGTCTTTTAAAGATATGTGCTAAAATATTTATAAATAAATTAATATGATTCCCTGTATTTGCTTTAAAATAATTCACAGGAGATGGGGAGAGTAGTTATGACAAAAATGTGTCTAGAGAAATACAGATAATAAAAGATGGACCATATTTAGAATCTTTTGAATAATTGGTGACAATAGAAGTTATATTATACTGTTCTCTTAACAATGTTTAAATTTTTTAATATTATAAAGGTTAAAAATGTGCAAGTCTGATTCTTAAAATCTAGTAAGATAAAGCAAGTCCAATAATAGAAAAAAATGGCAAAAGGTATGAATATGTAGTTGAATTACAAGACAGAATATTAAGGGCAATAAAAATCAGACATGAGGTAAAATATTTTTAAATAGATTAGGTAATAAGGTAAAAATGATTTGTCAGAAATTAGCCATAATTTATCTTTATTGGAACAACAAAGATAACTTTAATAAGTAGTTTTTGGTCAATTGTGTTTTTGCTTTGAATATATGCTTATGGCCTCTAAAAGGAATAATGCCAGTGCTTTTTATAGAAATACCATCTGAGACTAAGAATGCTTATTCTCACGAGCATATATTCAAGATCTATGTTTTCTATTTAACTCGGGTATGGGAACATTTGAAACAAACTACACCATTTATTACAGTAGTGTGTGTCAATATAGGATCAGGTGACTTCAGCAAGATGGCAAAATAGAATATTCCTTGGCCTTGTTTCCCCTACAAAAATATACCTACGAACTATCAGAAGACAAGAATACCACCCTGAATTCATCATAACTTGAGGGAGAAGTGGAGAAATCCCATGGGCCCCAAGGATCGAGAGACACTGTGACTTGGAAGAGAAATGCTCATCTCAAACTGTGTCACTCCTCTCCCATGCCAGCATAACACCATTCACAGAAAATTTCTCTAGGTTCCAGAGTTTCTTAGGTGAGAGGAGGAAATTAGAAGTGGACATTGAATCTCCCCACTGGTCTGGGATCTTCTTGGGAAGCCAACTCTGGTCCTATTCCACAGAAATTGCTGGGAGTGCCAGGAGGGCTGTCACCTTCAGTGAACTGGGGGCAAAAAACAAGTACTCCGATGAGTGGATCTTGGTGACTACTCTGTGCTCCAATGAGAAAGGGTGCCACATTGCAGAGAAGGACTGGTGCCATAGTACCACAGGTGTCATAATTTATAGGAAGGCCTGAATCCCTGGCTAGATTTTCCACAAAGTTGAAGTGCTTGCCTGGAGTCTTCCCCTGGCCCAGTAATGACTAAAGGTTTGGAATTAAGTTCCATTGCATGCTTCAGTATTCCCCAGACTGGGAAACAACGGCAGGGCAACAATATAGCTCCAAGGTCTATTTAACTTCTGGTGCTCGCTCTAAGTTTTCCCCAGATCAAGAAACAATGGTAGGGTGAGTTAGTATCAGTACAGTATTTTGTTTCCAGTGTTCATTGGGTCAGCATTTAAGTTCTGAAAATAAGTAGTAAAGGTCTAACACTACCAAAGAATGCCTATAAGAACTAGAAAAAGTGGCTGTTTCCTCAAATGTGCAGGCATTAATGTAAAGACACAAGGACTATGAAAAGTCATGGGAATATGACACCACCAAAATATACTAACAAAGCTTCAGCAGTGGACCCCAAAGAATTGAAGATCTACACTATGGCAGAGAATTTTGAATAATTATATCTAAGACATTCAGGAAATCACATCTTAGATATAATTATCACTTACAGATAATTTGTTTTCCAAATATCACTTATTTCTCTAAGTGATATTTGGAAAACAAACTAGAAACAAAATAAGAAATTTGACAAAAAAATTGAAGCAATTTAAAAAATAGATATTCAAGAAATAAGGAATACAATGACTGGACTGAAAACTCAATTAGAAAACTTCAATGGAAGACTTGATCAAACAGAGGAAAGAATTAACAAGCTCAAACATAGAATATAGGAATTTTCCCAATCAGAGGAGCAAAAAGAAAGAATAAAAAAAGATGAACACGGCTTACAATAATTAAATGACACTACTAAGTAAACCAACTTCTGCATAATAAAAATTCCCAATGACAAGTGAGAAAAATACGTCAAAAGCATATTTTTTTAAAATAGTGGCAGAAAAATTTCCAAATATGGAGAAAGATAGCACCATTCAGGAATAGGAAGCTCAAAGATCACCAATCAAATTTACCGCAATGAATAAATCTCCAAGACACATTATAAATTACCAAAAATTAAAGACAAAGAAAAAATACTCAAAGCAGTCAAGGAAAAGAAACATCACATTTAGCAGAGTCCAAGTATGACTTTTAGCAGATTTCTCAGCTGAATCCCTGCAGGTCAGGAGATGTATAATTGTATATTCAAAATACTGTAGGAGAAAACTATGAATCAAGTATATTGTATTCAGCAAAGCTATCCTTCAAACACTAAAAAGAAATAAAGACTTTCCCAAACAAAAGCTGAGAGAATTCGTCAACACCAGACTGGCATTACAAGAAATGCAAAAGGAATGTCTTCAATCTGAAAGAAAGGTATGTTGATCTGTAACAAGAAAACATCTGAAGGTATTACTTAGTGATAAAAGAAAAAATAACACAAATTCAGAATAGTCTAATATTGTAATTAGAGTAGGTAAATCATTTATATATTAAGTATAAAGCCTACAATACAGAACTATTAAAATAAAAACTACACAATTAAGAAAAGAGAAATACAAAAAGATATAAATGAAACAAGTCAAAATATGTGCATGTGGGGTTGGTGTAATGTGTAGAGTTTATCTTTATTATTTTTCTCTGTGATCAAAATTAAGTCATTATCAGTTTAAAATAACCTGTTATAAGATGTATATTTTGTAAGCCTTCTGGTAACTGCAATGCAAAACCTATGATAAATACACTAGAAATGAATAGCATGAAATCAAAAAGCACTACTAGTGAAAATCACTTAACCACAGAAAAGACAGTAAGAAGACAAAAAGGAATGAAAGAGCTGCAAAAAAAAAAAAAAAAAAAAAAAAAAAAAAAAAAAAAAAAAAAAAAAAAAAAAAAAAAAAAAAAAAAAAAAAAAAAAAAAAAAAAAAAAAAAAAAAAAAAAAAAAAAAAAAAAAAAAAAAAAAGAAAACAGACAGGTAACAAAATAGCATTAGTAAACCTTTACTTTTCAGTAATAATCTTTAATTAAAATGGATCCAGTTCTTCAATTAAAAGGCAGAGTAACTGAATGGATAAAAAAATATGACCCAACTATTTGCTGTCTACAAGAAATTCACTTCATCTACAAACACACACAAAAACTGAAAGTTAAAAAATTAAAAAATAAAAAGTCCATTCTAATGGAAAGAAAAAACAGCAGGATTAGCTATACTTACATATGCTAAAGCAGTATATTAAACAGATATCATCACTCCCATGTTTATTTCAGCACCATTTACAACAGCCAATATACGGAATCCACCTTAGTACCCATCTGGATGAACTGATAAAAGATGGTGCACAATGAAATATTATTCAGCCATAGAAAATAAAATCAAGTCATTTGAAGCAACATGGATGGAACTGGAGGACATTATGTTAACTGAAATAATGCAAGCACAGAAATAAGTTAAACCCATAGAGAGAGTGTGTGGAATAATGGTTGCTAGAGGCTGGAAAGGTTAGAGGAGAAAGGGAGATTGACAGGTTGGTTGATAGGTAGAAAAGTACAGTTAAATATAATGAGTAAGTCCTAGTTTTTAATAGCACAGTAGAGTGATGATAGTTAATAATTTCTTGTATATTCCAAAATAGCTAGAAGAGAACATTTGGAATGTTCCCAATACAAAGATGTGATAAATGGTTGAGATGATGGTTATTCTAATTACCCTGATATGATCAATGTACATTGTAGGCATATATCAAAATATCACATGCATTCCATAAATATGTATAATTATATATCAATAAAAAATTAAAGTGCTTTAAAATATATAGAGTATGTTTACTCTGTGGCAAGTCTGAGAAAAGTTGATAAATTTTTTTTTTAAATGGCATATTACATTTAGGTCATAATATGGTTTGGCTGTGGTCCCACATAAATCTCATCTTGAATTGTAGTTTCCATAGTCCCTATTTTATGGGAGGGACACAGTGGGAGGTAATTGAGCCATGGGGGTGGTTTTCTCCATGCTATTCTCATGATCGTAAGTTCTCACAAGATCTGATGGTTTTATAAGGTGCTTCCCCCTTCACTCAATTCTCATTCTTGTTTTCCCTGCTGCCATGTGAAAAAAGATGTCTGTGCTTCCCCTTCTACCATGACTGTAAATTTCTTGAGGCCTCCAAAGCTGAACTGTGAGTCAATTAAACCTCTTTCCTTTATAAATTACCCAGTCTTGGGTACGTCTTTGTAGCAGCATGAAAAGGGACTATAGTACCCATGCAAGTCTGAAGTTTAGTCAGTAAATTGGTACAAGCTAGTGGGGCATTGCTGTAAAGACACCCAAAAATGTGGAAGCGACTTTGGAACTGGGTAACAAGCAGAGATTGGAACAGTCTGGAGGGCTTGGAAAAAGACAAGAAGATGTGGGCAAGTTTGAAACTTCTTAGAGATTTCTTGAATGCTTTGACCAAAATGGTGATAGTAATATTAACAATGAGATCCAGGCTGAGGTGGCCACAGATGGAGATGAGGAACTTCTTGAGAACTGGAGTAAAGGTAATTCTTGCTATTTTGTGCAAGGAGGCTAGTGGCATTTTTTTCACCTGCCCTAGAGATCTATGGAACTTTGAACTTCAGAGATATGATTTAGGGTATATGGTGGAAGAAATTTCTAAGCAGCAAAGCATTTAAGTAGCATTAATTGTGTACTATTAAAGGCATTTGGTTTTATGTGTTCACAAAGATATGGTTTGGAATTGGAACTTATGTTTAAAAAGGAAGAAGAGCATAAAAGTTTAGAATATTTGCAGCCTGACGATGTGATAGAAAAGGAAAAAACATTTTCTGAGGAGAAATGCAAGCCAGATGTAGAAATTTGCATAAGTAACAAGAAGCCAAGTGTTAATCACCAAGACAATGGGGAATATGTTTCCAGGGCATATCAAAAGACTTCATGGCAGCCACTCCCATCACAGGCTCAGAGGCAAAAAAATGGTTTCCTGGGCCAAGGCCAGAGGCTTGCTGGTTTGTGCTCTCTTGGACTTGGTGCCCTATGTCTCCCCCAGGCTGAGTTTGAATCACTCCTCCTGATATCTGTTTAATAAATGTTCCTGAACAGATGAATATCCTCTGGATCTTCAGAAAAAAATTGTTGATAGTAATGAATAACTCAGTGCCAGTGCTCCACAGTGATGCTGGGGTGTGGCAAATCCAGTCTCAGAGTTGAGGCAATCTTGACTCCCTTCCACCCCAGTCTGGAATGCTCTGTCTGCATTTCCAGCCTCCTGAAGATAGTAGCTGAAGCAATGTTTGCTGGAAGTAATTCAAAGCCAGAGACCTTACTTTACCACTTTTATTGTTGCTCATATGACTCCCTTAAGCTGATAGACATTAAATATATTGATTTTATTGGAAATTTTAAAAAAATGTTTGGGCAAAATGTACAATTCTATAACAAATGGGAATCATTGAAGGTCATTTAATTACTGTTTCCTTTGCTGTTTTTCAATTTACATTTCTTCTTTAAATCAAAGAACTAAACCTGTCCTGTTTTTCAGGGATTTTTTTCCTATAAACCTGACAAATGGCTGTGGGTGTTCTCCTCTGAAATCTCTCTCTCTCTCTCGTCAGAACATGAAGTTAAAAGTTAATCACAAATCAGAGTACCATAATTTTTCATGGTCACAGCACAAACAACATCACAAATAAATATAAAACTCTTAACTCTGGCCTGGAAATGAATCACCTAAAATTCACTTTATGCTGAAAGGGTAAAGGTGATAATATTTGCGTTTTCTAGGCCAGGGAACAACAAAATGCCTGAAATACATGAATATTCTCAAGACAAAAACTACATTTGCTTCAGATTCAGAAAAAAGCTCAGAGATTTTAAGCCTTTGAAGTAAGGCTGATATGTTAAAAATTCAAGTGGTTTCAGAAGTCTGAACTTTGAAGCTTGTGGAAAACTTCAAAATAAAAATTAATGCCTTACTATAGGCTATATTCCTCCTAAGTCATCGTAGATGGTTGGAGCTCTTTTTTTCCAAGTACATAATTTTAGAAAGTATATATTATAAAATCTTTCCTAACATCAGTTTAACATTAAATACGTTGCATTATACATTCGAAAAACCTGGGTTCCAGTTGTGCTTTGCCATTTGTTGGCTGCTGAACTACTGGCTGACTAGTAATCTCTCGGAACTTCATCATTTAAACTCTAAAATGGGCATTACAAATAATGCATATGTTTATAATACAGGGAAATACATAGGATTGTCATATTTTTAAAAATCTGAGTTAAGAAGTTGTGTATACTAGACAATACTTTTTAATTATATTTTTATCTCCAAATTCCCAAATTATAAATTGCATGACTCAAGAATTATGTCTTCTTTTACCAAAGATATTTAAACATTATTCATTAACGGATTCAAATAATAAGTACCAGTTTTGTTTGTATGTTTGTTTGTTTGGGGAGTCTTAAATAGTACAGTGAGTTTGTAGATGTCATAATTTGAAATGACATATGGTCTCTGAACACAATAAATTATGCAGCTCCTGATCTTCATTGATTAGTTTTTGGCCTAACTTCTGAATTATTGCAGTTCCTTTATATATCCTCTTTATGATCCACACAACTTTGTATTAAAGCTCATGTCATGTCTCAGACATTGGCTTATGTGAATAAGACAAAATCCCTAAACTCAAAGCAGTCATAATTTACTGGAAAAAAACCCCACAAAAACAACAACTGAAATTCAATATGATAAGTACTAGACTATGTATGCAGAGGACACTGTGAGAAGGCAGCTGCTTCTTATACCTCACCACTGGGGGCGGTGACTCCAGAGTTGAGTTTTAAAAACTGAGTAGCTGGGAAGGTTAGCTAAGTGACTGGTAGGGACTTAGACAGTTGTAAGGAGATACTGTCTAGACAGGAAAGCACATGTGCTTGCCAGAGAGAGGTGCATGTGTAACAGTAGAAATGGTAAGAAAAGTAGTCTATTTTAGCAAAATCACTGTAATTCTCACCTGTAAGTTTCTCTTCCTTGTATATTGGGGAAGAGGGAAGAGCACGTTTAGGAACTCTAACAGATTCAGTGTGGTAGAAACACAGGATAAAAATACCAACATGGCTTGGCAAGACTGGGAAGAGAACAGAGGACAGGTCACAGACATATGTGCCATGCTGAGGAGTCTGGATTGTTTTTCCTGAAGGCTATGGATAGCTATTGAAGAATTTTGGGATTCAACCTGATTGAGTTTGGGCTGAAACTTAACTGGGTTTGAATTTAATAGGTACAATCACGAGTAGCTTGACAATATGTTCTGAGAAATGAGTCCTTAGGTGATTTTGTCATGGTGTAAACCTCACAGAGTATACTCACACAAATCTAGATAGGACAGCCTACTACAGCCTAGGCTCTCTGGGACAGCCTCTTGCTCCTACGCTACACACCTGTATAGTATGTTGCTATAAAGAATACTGCAGGGAATTATAGTACAATGGTATTTGTGTATCTAAGCATTTCTAAATAGAGAAAAGTTACAATAAAAATATGATTAAAAAGATTTTTAAAAAATAGTACACCAGTATAGGCCACTTACCATGAATGGAACTTGCAGGACTGAAAGTTGATCTGGCTGAATCAGTGAGTGAGTGCTCAGTGAATGTGAATGCCTAGGATGTAGTGCACTATTATAGACTTTATAAACATTGTACAGTTAGGTAACACTAAATTTGTTTTTAAAAAGTTCTTTCTTCAATAAGAAATTAGCTTACCAAAACCTTTTTACTTTATAAACTTTTAATTTTTTTTAACTTTTTGACTCTTTTGTGATAACATTGAGCTGGAAACAAAAATGCATTGTATAACTGTACAAAAATATTTTTGTTCTGTATATCCTTATTCTACAAGGTATTTTCTATTCTTTCTTTTTCTTTTTCTTTTTGAGACAGAATTTCACTCTTGTCACCCAGGCTGGAATGCAGTGGCACAATCTCAGCTAACTGTAACCTCCGCCTCCTGAGTTCAAGTGATTCTCCTGCCTCAGCCTCCTGAGTAGCTGGGACTATGAGCACGTGCCACCACACCCAGCTAATTTTTTGTATTTTTAGTAAACATGAGATTTTGCCATGTTGGGCAGGCTGGTCTTGAACTCCTGACCTCAGCTGATCCACCCACCTCGGCCTCCCAAAGTGCTGGGATTACAGGTGTGAGCCACCGTGCCCAGCTTATTTTCTATTTTTTAAATGTTTTATTTTTTTAACTTTTAAACTTTTTGTTAAAAACTAAGACACAAACACACATATTATCCTAGGCCTATAAAGGGTAAGGACCTTCACATCTTGTGTCACTGGAAGGTCTTCAGGGGCAAAAGCATGGCTGGAGCTGTCACCTCCTATGATAACAATATTTCATTCTGGAATCCTTGCTGAAGTACTGGGCCAAGGCTGTTTTACAGTTAACTTTTTAAAAACTATAAGTAGATAGAACACACTCTAAAATAACAAAATATAGTTTAGTAAATACATAAACCAGTAAGACGGTGACTTATCATTTTCAAGCAATATGTACTGTACGTAATTCTATGTGCCATACTTTCCTATGACCGGAAGTGCAGTAGGTTTGTTTACACCAGCATCACCACAAGCCAGTTTCCAGTGTGCATTAGATTTCAGTAAATAAATGTTAAAAACGTATAAACAAAGATGTGTAGATCAGTAGCGTGACCACATGCGGAGAAAATGGACTAATGATCAGGGAGACATGATCAAGCATGATGACTACGAGAGGAGGAGCAATTCTGGTGGTGAAGACAGATGAGCATTTCATTTTTAAACATATTCATGGGCACTGGTGTAGCCATAGAGAAGCCTTTGAATACTGGGGTCTCAGAAGAGAGGTGTGAATTCAGGGTAGTGTCAAAAGATAGTAGTAGTTGTAATTACAGAAATAGGTGCCCTCACCTGGGATGAGCTTACTTGGTGAATAGAGACAAGTGCTTGGTAAGGAACCCCAGAGAGCCCCACTATTCTGGATGCACATGGGGGAAGACTGAAAGAAAGGAAGACTGAAGAAGAGCTGAGGAAAAACCATCAACCAAACACAACAGGTGTGATTGATATCAAGGAAGCCACAGGATAAGTTATTTCAATCCTTTTAGATAGCTTCATATTCCAGGATTTTAGCTCTTTCTATAAATATTAGGACTCAGGAGCTCTTCATGAGGCATTACGACATTTCCCTGATGGATGCCCTTTTCAAAAGCTGGCATGTTCCTCTGGGATTTTATCTGTCTTGGTCTGGGTATCCTTGGGCCCCATCTTTCATTATTCTTTCCCTAGGTTTCACTAAGCAAATTCCTTCTGTCTCATGTTTAATGTTATGAAAATTTAATGTGGTCCAGAGACTATACTTTAACTCTAAAATTTTCTCTATTCCAAGGCCAGTAGAAAGGTTATCAGACTATACAATTAAAGTTGCCTGAGATGCCTTCATTAAGAGCCAAAGTTCATCAGGTCCCAATAAACACTGGGTCTTACTGCTGACATTCTTTACTTATCACTAGGTGTGAAAACACAGGCATGTACACGTACTACATACACTCAGAAAGGAAGTATTTGTTGTTTTGTTGTCTCAAAACAAGTCACATGACCTGGAGTAGCCAAGAATAGGTAAAACAGTGTGGAAAGCTGGATTGCTGAAAACTATTTTATCAGGAAATTTTACTGACTGTATGAAAACAAATGTAGTTGTAAAATAAATTTGAAGCAGATTGTGAGGAAGGAGGAAAGAGGTATTCTCTGGTGGCTTATCTGCTTGTTTTGAATAAAGACATTCTTAGAAACCTGTGAACTGAGACTCTGTTGCAGAGTTTCAGTTGATCCTAGTGGAACAGAAGATTATTATCAGTGAAAACAAAAGCCATGCTGCCACTCTTATTCCAAATGCGCAGGGTGTTCTTCCTTACTTCATCACTGGGATTACTACACAGTAACTCTTGATCATTATAAAAGATTTTTGAGTATCATATATACAAGTACTGTGCCAATAGCCAAATGATAATAGCCAGAAACACTCTGTGAAGATTCAGCTGCTGGTTCCAACTGAAATTTGCCATCATTCTTGGAATTCCATCTTTATCTGCCTAATTCAGTGACTAAAGGAATTGGGGAGAGTACCACAGAAAGAGCTAAGTAATTAAATAAGTTTACACAATCAAAATGATTCCTGTTTGAACCAAGCTTTTTATTGTTGCTGTTATTCCTTCCTAACTCCTCTTTTCACCCCATCTGTATATTTGCACAGAGCAGCTTAACAAAGCAAATTGCAGGAAATGAGTTTGGCAACAATATAGGAAGAACAGAATTAGAGGAAAATGGATAGTAACTAAAGAAACTGTCCATATTTTTTTTTTTTAAAGGACAAGGTCAAATGAAATACCTTACATTTATCATTATATGAAACCAGGAGATAAATTTGGACTCAATAGGCAGGAAATTAGACATTGAATCCAGGTATTGTTAATGTGACTTTCATACTTGAGTCTCAGCTCATTGTTATGAAAGTCACCTCTCTGCTTCTCCTGGAATTCTAGCTTTTATGACATTTTTGCTGAGCTATCCTTCTAGTCATTTATTCATTCATCCTAATAGTCTATGGCAGCACAGAGGCCACATCACAAGGCACAGTCTTTCTGCTTCTGTAAATGAGCTCAGCCACTTCAAAAGCCACTCCCTTTGTTCCTTGATTTCTTTTTGAGCTCCTAGCAACCACCATTGTGTCAGACTCTAAATTTAGATGCATTTCATACATCTCTCTGAATCTCTAAATTATACTCCATCAATGCACAGCTGAGATTAAACCGTGGTTCTTCAGTCAGGGTAGAGCTAACTACTGTACACATTTCTTTATGCATGGAAGCCTTATTAAAGTAGATGCATAGAAGGAAAAAGGCAAAGCTGAGATCTGTTACAAAAGGTGGAGCTACTAAGTCAGGCATTTGTTACTTTTGGAATATCCCTCTTTCTCTCCACTGCCCTTATAGATTCTTCACAGTAAATTCTAGAAATTCCATACTTAATTTCTCAGCACTTCCAATGCAAATAATAATTTCTAGTTAGATCGGTTCATGCAACCTGGTAATTAAAGTCAGGTGAACTCTGTTCGTAAAAAGTTAAGAAGGCAATTGGTCTAGACAGGATTTTTGAAGAAGTGTTCCTCAACACTCAAACCTGTAGAAGGATGACAGCAGTTTTTGATAGATTTTACCTCCTTTGCGTGGGGTTTCACAGCCCCCTAGGAGGAGAGAGGCTGGGAAGCAGTATGATGCTAAATTGAAAACCTGAAGGGATTGGTATGTTACACGCCAACTAAGGTGTAAAAGACATGAGATGTGCTGGATGTGCTGCTGTATGCTAGCTGAACTCTGAAACTGTCTACACCAATGGCATTCAGTATTATCCCAACTTCCTTTTCAAGATTTATATGTAAGAAATGACTGTGCATCCTTCATCTTCTTACCTCTAGATACATCATGATAGTCTAAAATGTCTGCAAGATGAGAGTTTCTCCTATTTTTAAAGTTATTCAAGGAATAAATTCTTAGGCCTTTAATAAGAACTAATTTCAGTGTTTCTACATTCAGAGAAATGAAAAACTCACACATAATTTCTTGGATTATCTAATTTGAGCAGGTAATTATGAACCAGAGGTTAAGAATAAATTTTCTGGAAACCTGGCAGCATAGCCTTTAGAGCAATGATAACAACAAAACTCCTCCTTCACACTGTTGCAAGTGTTCTTGTTCTTGTTAGTTGCTCTGCAAATTCATAATGTGTAGCAAATAGAAAACACTCTGTAAATATGTACTGACTAAAGGAATTATGAAGTAAACGCACATTGAACACTAAGGCAACAAGGAGTACATTTATGAACATACAGGCAGTCCATGTCTTACGTCCTACCTCTTAACCTCTTAAAACTCAGCTGAGGCTTCCTTCCAGGCCAGCATCAAGTCCAGCCGTGACTGCTTGCACCTTCAATATTATATCTTAAGGTGTTTGTTCTCAATCTAATCGCCAAAATATCTTCATTTTTTCCACATTGAACATATATTTATTGCGTTTATGTTATATGTCTATACTTTCAAATTGTAATTTGAAAATTACAATTCCAAAGAATGCTTGTATACATAGAGACTCATGATCATACCCTAATAAGCAAAGCTTTGATGAGATTAAGACGTCAAATGGAGCCGGCTACACTTAAGGCCTGATAAGCCTGTGAGGTTGGGTGGGGACTCTTTTTCAAGAGCTGTATTAGGTAACTCAGTCGAACTAATGACAGAAAAATCAACTGTGTCAGGGAACCTTGGACAAGCTTTACAGAAGGGAATATAGTTAATCTCATCTCCGATGATGAGTGGGAACTTCCTAAGGGCTGGATCGAGGAGGGATACTTCAGGTTCCAGAAAAGTAGCATAGGCAGAGACATGGAAGTATGAAATCTCCCAATGGATGACTTATTTGTGACTCATGATGGCTAAAGCATAGAAAATAGTAGGAAATGTTTCTGGAAGATGAACTCTTACGTGATAGATTGAGAAAAGCCCATGCTGAATTTGAAATTTAGAAATAACAGAATTATATTGCTTTTAATGTCAGTTAGGTTAAAAACTATGTGCAAGAATGCTTTTTATATTCTGTTTTTGAGGAACTTGTTGTGTTTTAGATTAGCTCAGAAGCTGACCCTAAAGCAAAGATTTGAGCAAAGGGGAGTGAAAGGAGACTTATATTTTAAAAATATTATATCATTTTTTTTCATTTTTAAGGTGATCCCAGAATACCACCTATAGCTCCCAGGCCAGTGAAACGGCAAAATAAGGCAGCTGCGTTTGTTATCATGCTAGTTACCCCTTTGAGTACGTGTAGACAAATTCCACTTGGGAATTCTGCGAGTCAGTGTAAAATTCACATTTAGGAGTTCTCCCCAGAGGACACAGAATTCTGGCTTCCTGAGCAAATGACAAAGTGGGCTGTGATGGCTGGAGTAAACCCTGCAAAAAATAAATGTGAGTATTGGCAGGTGGATGTCACTGCAGTGGAAGGGCAGAAGGTTCTAGGACAAGGTACTAATGTCATCTACTATAGGGAGGATTCCAAGGATACTCTAATAGGGGGAAAATGCTGCTTATGTTTTTTATAAACTGTCACCACAACTAGAAAAATATTTTAATACATATATTAGAAGTTCATTAACTTTGAATTTTATGTTCCTCTATATTGTAATCTCTTACTATTTTTGAAGAATTTTTCACTTATTTTCATTTTTATTTGATTGTCATATAACCTTTGGACACATGTAAGGCTGATGGAATCATTTTTGTGCTACAGATGAAGAAACTGAGTACAGAGGAATTAAACACTTAAATGGTTTATATGACTATAGTTAAAACTAAGTTCTGATTTCTACTGCTGCTAAAGAACATTTAGATTATCTAGGTCACACTCAAGCTAAAATTTTTATTGCAATTCAGAAATAATCCAAATATTATTTGCCAGTTATTTTTCTATCAAGTAGAAAGATACTATGCAGGAAATTGTATCCTTTGACTGGGGAATGTAAAAAGTTCTGGGTCATAAATGCACTCTACAGAGAGCAGACCTGAAGACTTGAGATGGGAAAGTTGAATTATGATGGGTAGGGACTCCGGCTTGAGAGAGGATTCATATTATAGTAGAGAAATGTGAGTATTATGAAAGCTGGAGTTGAGTTTCTGTTGGTACTTTATGTGTTGCAGAGTTACAAAGTAGACTGGGGGTTACTGCAGCTAGGTGATGAAAAACATTGAATAGATGGGTTTAAATAACCAGTGGGTCAAAAACTAGGTATGCAAACTGGAGTGGGTCAAAAACTAGGTAGGCAAACAAGAAGACCCATTGCAAAGATGTGATCAGTGATCAAAGATTTGCAGTATAAAAATAAATCAAAATATACCAAAAATATATGACATATTAGAAGGTTAGTCATTACATAATTAGCCTGGGCAGCAGGAAATGGGATTACTCTGTAGGAAGAATCAAAACCTGGTAGTAGTATAATCATCTGCTGTTAACAGAATTTTACATTCTAATGCTTTATCACATTTGGGAAGCTTCTTGAAAGTCTTCCTGCTCCAGCAGGAACTAATTCTATGAAATGGCATTTGGGAAGAAAATGGTATAAAATGGTATAAAAATTTTTAGGTATTTTGCTTCATTGAAAATATGTCATATAGAAAAGAAATACACCTAAAAATTACTGCCAGTTGCAAACACGCATTGCATTTTTAACAGAGAGATGTTAGCAATGCATTTCAAATCCATTATGAACAAGAAAACATTCAGGGCAAGTGGCTTTTATCTGTAGCACTCACAGACAGTACAAGTCTTGTGAGATGAGCATTCTAAGGCAGTTGTTACAAAGTTGGTCTGTTCATTCTGAAAACCATAAAAGTACAGGCTGCAGCATACTTTTGACCTACTTCAGTTCAGTGGCATTATAATTTTTTTAATCACTGGGAGAGAAATCTTTAGCTTAGGACTTAAAAAGATAATAAAAGGATTACTTGAAAATTACTTACCTCAGACTATAAAATGATTTATTCATTGTTCAAATAACAGCTTAAACATGAATAAACAATACATTATCATGAATACTCAAGTTGATTCTGATGCTAACCTACAATCTGCCTTTACCATGGAATTGGTGAAACCCTTAGGTAGTTTTTGGTAAACATGCAACTCCTTTTTGGTCTAGTTTGACTGTCAACTCCTGCTTCCTTTGGTCTGATTTTTGGCTATTCACTCATTCTTTTTCTGTCCCCCACACATTCTGTGCAATCCTTGTTAGAATACTCATGCCATTTCTCTAATGACCAGTGATGATGAGCATTTTTTCAAATGTTTGTTGGCCTCATGTATGTCTTCTTTTGTAAAGTGTCTGTTCATGTCCTTTGCCCACTTTTGAATGGCTTGTTTTTTTCTTGTAAATCTGTTTTAGTTCTTTGTAGATTATGCAAATCAAAACTACACTGAGATACCACCTCACGCCAGTTAGAATGGTGATCATTAAAAAATCTAGAGACAACAGATGCTGGAGAGGATGTGGAGAAACAGGAACACTTTTACACTGTTGGTGGGAGTGTAAATTAGTTCAACCATTGTGGAAGACAGTGTTGCAATTCCTAAAGGACCTAGAAATAGAAATTCCATTTGACCCTGCAATCCCATTATTGGGTATATATCCAAAGGATTATAAATCATTCTACTATAAGGACACATGCACACGAATGTTCATTGCAGCACTGTTTACAATAGCAAAGACCTGGAACCAACCCAAATGCCCATCGATGATAGACTGGACAGGGAAAATGTGGCACATATACACCATGGAATACTATGCAGCCATCAAAAACGATGAGTTCGTGTCCTTTGTAGGGACGTGGATGAACCTGGAAACCATCATTCTCAGCAAACTGACACAAGAACAGAAAATCAAACACCACATGTTCTCACTCATAGGTGGGTGTTGAACAATGAGAACACATGGACACAGGGAGGGGAACATCACACACTGGGGTCTGTAGAGGGGGAATAGGGGAAGGACAGTGGAGGGAGGGAGTTTGGGAGAGAGAGCACGGGGAGAAATGTCAGATATGGGTGATGGGGAGGAAGGCAGCACATCACACTGCCATGTGTGTACCTATGCAACAATCTTGCATGTTCTTCACATGTACCCCAAAACCTAAAATGCCATAAAAAAATAAAAAAGAAAAAGAAAAAGAATACTCATGCCATTCTTAATCTAAGTTTTCTAAAAAATTTCAGTGAGCTATTGGTAATTACTCTCTGTAATTGATCAAAGGTCATCATTAGCTATCGTGCACATCTCTACATCTGTCTTATTTGTGTATTTTGCTTCAGTCAGCTTCATTGCTCTCTTTCTTCCTTCACTTGTCCTCTCCTCTGCTACTGGTGCTGGTGAAAGCCAAAAGGCCTGAGAGGTACACAGCAAAAAAGGCTCCACTACTGTATTTTTGAGCTGCTAGTATCTTTCCTTTTGACTGTGCATCTTTCAGGATGATTTTATCTCCTTGTACAGCCTCTGAAAAATGTATTCAACATACAATTGTAAAACATACATTATTTATATGTGCATTACAAAAATCTGTTTGTCTTCCCCGGTTGCATAGCTTTGTGGGAAAAGAGATTAATGACTAAGTTTTGGTACACAAGTAGCATTTCTCTGATTTGATACAATTCAACAATTTTCCTCCACTGTCCATATGTATTGTTATTTCTAAGGAACAACTTCAAAATTAGCACTCTTCCCCCCAACCTTCACCTCAGTTAGCTCAGGATTCTATATTTAACCCAATTTGTGTAGATCTCTAGGTTTTCATGGCCTGAACGTAAGTTGGAAGGCAGGGAGCTCCATGTTCTGTTGATTTCCAAATTCCTTTTAGTTAATAGAGATGTCAAACTTAGAGAAAGATACTTTATTAGGGAAAAGTTCAAGTTCAGTTTAGTTGGAAAACAGGAAAGTAGTTCACCTTCAGTTAGGCCATTACTCAAAAAGACAAACCTAAATTCATAGCTAAATGAAAGATTTTGTCTTCGTTACTTGTCAAATTTTGGGTTGCACCCTGATGGTATGGATCTGCCCAAACCGACACAAGGTTGTTGGATAGAATCAGTGCTTTTAGAAGACTGATTCCTTAATTAAGAGGTTATAGTGTAATGGTTCCATGGCACTATCCCTGGGAAAATTTTTGCATTTGTTCAGCCACAGTGTTTAACTTTGAAGTGAGCATGGATTCTCATGTATATTTTAAGTCCTGTTTCAAGTTATAATACCAAAGAATAGATATCTCTGGATTCTAAGTTACTTGTATTTTCTCTCCACAGCCCTGGGAGTGTATCTCATGAAGTTCAGAATAAGTTAGCTTTGTCAGTGATTTCTTTCTAAGGTTGTCTCTGGCTTCCAGATTCCCATTTGATCCACATTTCATCTTCCTTGCCCCAGGCCCAGCTTGGTATAATCCCTTCCTTCACGTTTCCTTGTCATGGACATAACATAAAATAAATGACCTCTTCACTCTCCTTCACTTCTATTTTCTTTCTTGGCTTTGATCATTCTAATTCCACTATCTCATTCTTCTGTATATTAGTGATGACAGAGTTCAAATAATGGAAAGACAGGAATTTGGCCATGTAAAGGCTCTCTTTCCTCTGTCCAGAAGCGTCTTTGAGGTTGACAAGTCAAGTCAGAGCTCAATGTTTTCAAATTGAATAACAAATTGAAAAGAGGTCAAAGGATAAAAAATGTAGTACAAATAGTATGAGTTTATGCATTTTGAAGGTATCAATGCCTTGGACACAAAGTGCAAGACTGAAAGGTGAAACTCCTGGTATGGATAAAGAGATAATTCCAGGAAACTTGACTTTCATATTGAAAGCTTTTTATGAAACAACTGAAAATAAAGGCTAAAGAAGCTGTAGTAAGGAGAACAGGTAGCTGAGGGACAACCTTGAACTGGTTTCTCAAAAGCCATCAAGTTGCTCTGATATCTTTCAGAGGATGTCTAAATAAATGTCTATTAGATGAAAAAAAAATTGCACTGTACTATCTTAAGTTTTTAAAAATAATTTTAATGTTTATATTGAAGTATCAGATTCAACTTGAGTCATTCTATCCTATGACACCTTTTAATAATTTAACCTATTATGTCTTGGTCTATCTGGATCTGAAAAGATTTATTCAAAATGAAGCCAGTGGAAGTTCAATCATAAATTATTCCCAGTGGGGTCAAACAAAATCATGGTTTAGCTAATAATATAGAACAGTAGTAATTTATATGTCTGATTCTTAGGACTTCAGAATCACAACTCTCAGTTATTCTGAAGTTAAGAAGTCTTTCTGTAATGCAAATTTCAAAAGAGTGAAAACACTTAAAATTTTTTTGGATTCTGAAGCTTAAAGCCAATAAAGTAAAAGCAGATAAATAGGTATTAGGGTAGTACAGAAGTAATTGTGATTTTGGCCATTATTTTAACTTCTGCACCAACTGAATACATTCTTGTCAAAGGGCTAATATGAGAAGGAAAAGATAAGACTTTGACCACCTCCATACTAATTGCTTATAAAATCAAAATCTTGAAGACAGGTTTTTTTTTTGTAAAACCCAAATATCAGCAATGATTGTCAATGTAAATCAATAAATGAATAAATCAATAATCAATGTGGAGATGAGGGACTATGTTAACTTCTCTTCCTAGGTTCACAAGGGGCATGATTTCAAAGGCAAGAACTTCCCCGTGCCATACCTCCATCCACCTCCCCATCCGGGAAAGTTCTTTTCTAACTTTCCCTGCTGCGGGCTAGGTAAAATTCCAAGTGAGCTTCCTTCATTCAGAAAGCCTGCCAAAAGCCCTGGGGGAGGGGCTGTGTTGTGGGCCCAAGCAACCAATCTGGAATCAAAGTAAAAAATCAATCACTCCAGAGGAAGTCTGAAAAAACTCCTCTCACTAGACAAAAACATGAATGGGGCGGGAATAACTTCAAAGTTAAAACTCCACTGCACCTTACCTGCCTGGATTTCCCTCTCTGGGAGCCCCTCCCACACTGGGAGCTCTCTCTAATTCTCTCTCTTTCTCTCTCTACCTAATAAATCACTCTCTGAAAAACTCTTTGGGTTCAATATTTATTTAACCGGTAAGCTCACTGTGCTGCCAGGGCCTCTCCCCCATTCCTGGGGCCAGGGAGCCCAAGAACCTAGGGCACATCAAATGGTGGCGGGGAGCTGAGCCTCATCCTGTCTTGCCACCTGGTTACAGAGAAGCTCCCCAGTGTCCACTGCTGTGTCTCCAATCCCCTCTCTGCCTTTCTCTGCTCTGTGCAGAGGTTGACCAGTTTAGACTCAGCAAATGACCTGCTTGGCCTCTGTCTTGGCACCAGGTTTTTGAGTATGGAGCACTCAGAAGAGTTTGGGAAATGGAAGTAGAGTGAAGTCAGTGTCCTTAATTTCCTAGCACCCTCTCTTCAGGGTTAGCACTGGCTGACTGTTTTCTGTAACAGAAGGTAGCTCTTGGCAGCCTGTATATTAAGGTCTCTCTTTTTTTTGGCTCTGTTTTTCTGTCTTGAAGTTCTGATCATACTCTTCTTACCTTTATGTCTTCAGGGTAGTAACAGAACCTTGTTACTGGTCTGCAGGGAATGCCATGATCATTTTCTTGCACCTGGCCACACTTTTGAAGTAATGCTTTTATTAAACTCTCCTTAAGTTACCCAGTTTGGATATGCCATCTCTTTCTTGCCAAGACCCTGAAGGATACAGCAGCTATTGGATAGATGAGTGAAAGCACTCCCAATATTTCAGCTTATTAGCTATGTACACTTAGGCAAATGATTCAGCTTTTTCAAGCTTCACCTTTCTCATATGTTAATCAAGCTAATCATTCCTATTTTTAGCAGGCAGAATCATTGACCCTCAAAGAGATCTACCTCTAATCCCCCAAACCTGTGAATTCTTATAAACCATGGCAAGAGTGAATTAAGATTGAAGTTGGGATTAAGGATGCCAATCAACTGACTTTAAGTAAAGGGATTGTCCTGGATTATCCAAGTGGGCCCAGTGTAATCACCAGGTACTTAAATGTGGACAAAGGAGGCAGAAGAGTTAGTGTCAACGTTATGCAGTGTGAGAAAGACTTGACTTACCTTTCTTTGCTTTGAGGATGGAGGGAGGGGCCACAAGCTGAGAAATGCAGGCCACAAAAAAACGCATTCTCTCCCACAGCCTCCAAATGGAAAACAGCCCTCCTGAAACTTTCATTTTAGCCCATTGAGACTCCTTTTGGATTTGTGAACCCTGGAAATATAAGATAATTTTTTGTCACTTTAAACCACCAAATTTCTGGTAATTTGTTACTGCAGCAATGAAAAACTAATATGCTATTTTACTGGCTTGTTTTGAGAATTAGATGAAATAATGTAAATCCTCAAGTTTCAGAACATGAACACTGGAGTTATATAGATATAGATCTGTTTTGAGCCTCTGTGTATCAATAAGTGTTATCTTAAGATTTATGGTATTACTTTTCATACAATCAGTAGTATTTGTTTGAGAACTAAACCTTGTTCTAAAGTGGATTTTTGTTTCTATGAATATTTCAACAGGGAATGCCTTGTTTAGTTTTGACAAGTTATCTCTATGTTAGCTGTTTTTAGACTCAGAAATATCCCCCTTATCGTAGAGTTGGCAACAATCAAAGACAGACAAAGGCTGTTGGATGTGTACACTTGTGATAATTACCACACTTCAAATTATTTGCATAGGACCATGTTTATTTAAATTGACTCTTTAATTGCCAAGCAATGAATACAGAATGGAGGACCATTTTAATTTATGGCCATAGATGGATTTTAACTCAGGGTTTGTGTTTATAAATGTACATTTCTTCCACGGTAAGCAGGATGTGCAGACATGTAGGAGGTCTAACCAGCTGCTGAAAACTTGGACCCTCAGGGCCTGACTACAGAGGCTGGATGGACTTGCCTACTGTGTGCAGGTCCAACTCCTGCTTGGCTTCCTGCACTGAAGTCACTATCTTTTGGGCTGACATCCAATTTTGGCATCATTTATCTACATGAACAGGTGCTCCCATAAAATAAGCTGCATAAAAAAGCAAATGCTATGGCAGAACTCAATGATTTCTCACTTGTTGTTTGTTTAGAGGGTATGTTTGGAGGCAGGCAGGGTTTCTCCACAGGCTTAAGAAGCTGAACAGAGAAAATACAGAAACCAACATATTCTAGTGCAAAATAGCTTAAAAATCTATAAGGTTTTATTTTAAATAACTTTTTTAAATCACACAAATTCCCCTAATCCTTTAATATGATTTATCTTACATTTCATGTATCAGAGGTTGTGTCAGCATGTATTTAATATTTGGCACAGTATTAGAATAAAAGGGCAATGGGCAGAATGTATTTAAAAATGATGAAGGTGGGGCAAGCAGGATGGAGTGAAGGCTGGAGCAAGGAGTTGAGGTTTGTCAAAATGCAAAACAACATATTTAATTCAAATCAAATGTTTCTGGAGCTCTGACATTTGCCAAGGTATTGGAGTGACTACTGAATAGATAAATCTCTGGAAAAAAGTTCATTAATAGAGGTAAATATTTAAGAAGAAACAAAATCATTGTTTACCTAATTATACAGAGCAGCAATAATTTATATGTCTAAATCTTAGGACTTCTGATTGGTTCAACTCTCAGTTATTCCGAAATTAAGAAGTCTTTCTGTATTGCAAACTTCTGAAGAATGAAAGCACTTCCAAATCTTTTTGTCTAAAAATCTCTAATGAATTTCTGAGGCCTAAAGGACCCTAGTAGAGTAGAGAATCTATCTAATGTGAATAAATGCTCATTTTCCAAGACATAGCTTGCTCATCTCACCATAGCAACTGAAAAGGCTAGATTTCCTTAAATTCTAAGAGGAAAATGCAGTGTCTTAAAGGCAATGGACACTTATAAAATACATATAATATCATTATAGTATCATCTCCTCACTGTTAATTATCACAAAATTAAAATATTATCTCTTAGGGAAAAAACAAAATGAGAGAGAACTGCTAGTTTATTTTAAAAGAAATGTCCAAATTTTACTTTTAAAATTCTGTAATTTTTATATTAATAAGGATAAAATGTAAAATCAAACATAAAAAAGAACACATATATCTCCATTTACATCATTCATATAAATAAAATGTCACTGTGTAGGCAACTCTATGATGTAAATGTGGCTTCATTTGAATTTTAGATGAGTTTTGATGTTTTAAATGATGTAGCATGTGGTTGGAGTCTACTTTTTATGTACTAGTAGATTTAAAGAAACCGATGCTTTTCTTTTGAATTTTTTGATGTGTAAATGGAATATGTAGCATCACTTGCCCTTCCCACAATTATTTAATGGCAATTAGGATGATAAATTAAAAACCAGTAAGTCTTTGCTTAATGTTTTCAATTGGTTCTTGGAAACTGTGACTTTAAGCAAAATCACACATAAGAAAAACAAGTTTACCACAGGTTAGTTGATATAACGAGAGTTAAGTTCCTAAGGCACATTTCTGGTAAAAAAAAAAATTGTCACACTTCTAAAGAAAAAACCAAAACACTTCTAATATTAAACATTGAAATAAATGTGAACTATACACTCCTTTAAGGAAGGGAAATAAAAACAATATAATTCTTTACCCAATTAATCCGTGAATAATGGTGGTTTTAGCACTGGTAGGTTAAATCAGGGGGTAAATGTTTACAAAGTGAAAATTGCAAGGCATACTTCTTACCACCGTGTAATTCAAAAACAACCACCAATGTGATGAGCTCCCTGATCCCTAACATACCATATTATTTATTGTTGTGCATTTGTGTGATCATTGTATACTTCATGGATTTTTATTTTACAGTAATGTGAGTTCATTCATCTATTTTTTTTGCAATTCACTTATTCCAATTCAGGGTTGCAGGTGGCTGAAGCCCATCCCAGTAGCTCAGGACGGAAGGCAGGAACCAATTCTGGACAAGACGTCATCTCATTGCAGAGCGCACTCACACATCTACTGATAGAGTTTAGGTTTGTGTCCCTGCACACATTTCATGTCAAATTATAACACCAGTGTTGAAGGTTGGGCCTGCTGGGAATTAATTGGATCATGTGGGTTGATTTCCCCTCTGGTGCTGTTCTCCTGATAATGAGTGAGATCTCATGAGTTCTGGTAGTTTAAAAGTGTGTAGCACCTCCCACTTTGCTCTCTTCCTTCTGCTCTGGTCATGTAAGACGTGCCTGCTTTCCCTTCAACTTCTGCCATGACTGAAAGTTTCCTGAGGCCTCCCCAGCCATGCTTCTTGTTCAGCCTGTAGAACCATAAGCCAATTAAACTTCTTTTATTTATAAATTACCATTCTTGGGTGGTTCTTTATAGCAGTGTGAAAACAGACTAATACAGAAAATTGGTACCAGGGAAGCTGGGCATTGCTATAGAGGTACATGAAAATGTGGAGGTAGCTTTGGGACTGGGTAATGGGAAGAGGTTGGAACAGTTTGGAGGGCCCAGAAGAAGACAGAAAGAGGAGGGAAAGCTTGGAACTTCCTTAAGACTTGTTAAATGGTTGTGAACAAATGCTGATAGTGATATGGAAAGTGGAGGCTAGGCTAAGAAGGTCTCAGATGGAAATGATAAACTTATTGGGAACTAGAATAAAGGTCACTCTTGCTTGCTATGTTTCAGCAAAGAGACTGGTGGCATTGTGCCCTGTTCTAGGGATATATATAGAACTTGGAACTTGAGAGTGATAATTTAGGCTAACTGGTGGAACAAATTTCTAAGCAGAAAAGCATTCGAGATGTGGCCTGGCTGCTTCTAAAAGCCTATTCTCATATGCATACACAGAGATATGATCTGAAAATTGAACTTATATTTAAAAGGGAAACAACATAAAAGTCTGAAAATTTGCAGCCAGATTATGTGGTAGAAAAGAAAACCCATTTTCAATGGATAAAGAGAAGGAGAGGGCAGAAATTTGCATAACTAAAAGAAAGGCAAGAACTAATAACCAAGAGAATGGGAAAAAGGCCTCAGAGGCATTTCAGAAACCTCCACAGCAGCCCCTCCCATCAGAAGCCTAGAGGTTTAGGAGGGCAGAATGGTTTTATGGGCCAGACCCTGGGCCCTGCTGTAGTGTGAAAACTCAGGACATGGTACCCTGCATCACAGCTGCTCTAGCTTCAGCCATGGCTAAAAGGGGCCCCGGTACAGTTCCAGCCATTGCTTCAAAGAGTGGAAACCATAAGCGTTGGCAGCCTCCAGGTGGTGTTAAGCCTATGGGTGCACAGTGTGCAAAAGTTGAGACTTGGTAGCTTCCACCTAGATTTTAGAAGATGTATGGAAAAGCATGGATGTCCAGGCAGAAGCCTGCTACAGGGGTAGAGCCTTCAGGGGAAACCTCTACTAAGGCAGTGCAGAGGGGAAGTGTGAGTTTGGAGTTTCCACACTGAGTCCCACTGGGGCATTGCCTAGCGGAGCTGTGAGAAGAAAGCCACTCTACTCCAGACATCAGAATGATAGATCCAATGACACTTTGTACTTTGCACCTGGAAAAGTTGCAGGTAGTCAACACCAGCCTGTGAAATCAGCCACTGGGGCTGTACCCTGCAAAACCTCAGATGCAAAGCTGCCCAAGGCCTTGGCAGCCTACCTGTTAGGGACCAGTATGCCCTGGATGTGAGACATGGAGTCAAGGACATTATATTGGAGCTTTTATATTTAATGACTGCCCTGATGGGTTTCATACTTACACAAGGGCCTATAGCCTGGTTTTGGCCAATTTATCCCTTTGGAAAGGGATTATTTACCCAATGCCTATTCCCCATTTTATCATGGAAGTAACTAACTTGCTTTTGATTGTACAGGCTCATGGGTGGAAAGGACTAGGCTTGTCTCACATGAAACCTTGGACTTTTGAGTTAATGTTGGAATGAGTTAAGACTTTAGGGGACTTTTGGGAAGGCATGTTGTATTTTGAAATGTGAGAAGGACATGAGATTTGGGAGGAGTCAGGGGCAATTGATATGGTTTTAGTCTGTGTCCCTGCCCAAAACAAGTCAAATTGCTGTCCCCAATGTTGAAGGTGGAGCCTTGCAGGAGGTGATTAGATCAAGGGGAAGAATTTCTCCCTTGATGCTGTTCTTATGATAGCAAATGAGTTCTCATGAGATCTGCTTATTTAAGAGTGTGTAGCACCCTCCAACCCCTCACACCCTCCCTTCTTCTCTGGCTGTGAAAGATGTGACTGCTTCCTCTTCATCTTCTGCTATGATTGTAAATTTCCTGAAGCCTCTCTAGCCATGCTTCCAGTACAGCCTGGGGAACCATGAGCCAATTCACTTCTTTTCTTTATAAATTACCCAGTCTCAGGTAATTATTTTATAGCAGTGTAAGAACAGAATAATACATACACAGTCACACAGACTGGGACCATTTAAACATGCCCATTCACCTAATATGCGCAGGTTTGATATGTGTAAGGAAAACAGAGAAAACCCATGCCCACATGTCAAGAATGTGCAAACTCCACATAATTTTTCATGAGAATTAGTGTTTTTTTTTCTTTTTTGTCACAAATGATATAAGGAAATGACGTTGAACGAAACTGTGTTATTTGAAGACCTGTTGTACTGAAAATCTTTTCTTGCTCCAATATTTTTATCTTGAACTACTGTTACACATCCCTTACAATTCATCCTTTTCTTAAAGGACTGTTGGTGAAATCTCCCAGAACTAATACTGATTCCTATTTAAAGTAAATAAAAGTTTAAAGTTGCCATATATAGCACAGCTATAAGTTAATTTACAATAGAAGGCTTTTTTGAATAAAAAGCAAAACAGTTATTTGTACAGTTATTTGTGTATTCTATTAAGATAATGCCTTACATTAGTGGTTAAATACCATTAGAATAAGGGTAAATAAATGAACATCCATAAGCCTGTAGTCACAAGAATGAAACTACTTATTTTATTATCTTCTAATTTTAATATTTAGATCTTATGATGTCACATACAGTCTTGTTAAATCAACCTTAACTGGAAGGACATCATAAATTTTGTATTTTATACCTTATATTAATCCATGTATAAAATGTGTTATGGAAATATGTTATGGGGCCAGGCATAGTGGCTCATGCCTTCAATCCCAGCATCTTGGGAGGCCAAGGTGGGTGAATCACCTGGGGTCAGGAGTTCAAGACTAGCCTGAGCAACATAGTGAAACCTTGTCTTTACCAAAAATAGAAAAATTAGGCAGGCATGGTGGCAGGCACCTGTAATCCCAGTCACTAGGGAGACAGAAACAGGAGAATTGCTTGAACCTGGGAGGCAGAAGTTGCAGTGAGCCAAGATTGCATCACTAGACTCCAGCCTGGGCAACAGAGCAATACTCCATCTCAAAAATATATTTTATGGGCAGAGAGAGATGAGGCGAAAAGATAAGCTGAGTTTAGTATCTTTTTTCTGAAAAGTAAAAATAGATTGTTCTATAAAGATTTCCCCCAGATAGCCGCCTAGTCCCATTCTCTCCGTAAATTCTTCCTGATATTTTATGTCCGTTTAATTTGAGGAAAAATCGGCATGTCTGGTGTTTATGTTCATGTGTCTGAGCAAAAAGCTCAGTAACCACATGTTGGTACATACGAAAAATGATTTAATATGCTTAGATGAGCTGTGATATAGTTCACTGAGAAAAACCATCAACGGAAACAGAAAAGTGATATAGTTAGTGAGCATCTTTTCATCATAATCCCTCTGTGTGTATTAAAATAGCAATGAGATTACATTGGAGATCTGTCTCTGGTATAATACCATCATAACGTGGTCACTGAACTGAAACTTAATAGTTTGTATTTCTTTTTTTAAAATTATATATATATATACATATAGACATTATTATAGTTTAAGTTCTGGGGTACATTGCAGACTTTGCAGGATTGTTACTGTTTCTTCTTCACCTTCTGTGGTATACACGTGCAATGGTGGTTTACTTTTGTATTTATATGTATATATAGTTTGTATTATACAGTTTGTATTTCTAACTATATTTGCGTCTTTTTCTGGCTGAAGTATTTCCATGAGCACATGAAAATGATTAAAATTCTGATTATTAATATTAACCAACATAAAAGAACATCTTCTAAATTAAAATTCAGTGAGAAACTGAATCCCATAACAATATTCATTTATATTCAAAGAATGCTAATAATCTTCAGTCTTTGTGCATGAGATCAAAAATTCAGTCAGTAAATAACCTTAAAAACAGAATCCAAAATGGGAAAAGCAAAATAGATTTTTTTCAAGATACCTACTTGCTGCTATTGATCAAAACTTGATCTAGGTTTATATACTATTAACATGCTGTGCATGGGATTTCATAGATTTATCAATGTAAATGTATCATCAGCAAATGTTTTGGTAGTGTTTTCTGTTAGCTGTCTGTCATTCTTAGTTGTAACAGGAGCGAACACAGCAACTGTTTCTTTCTTTGTGGCGATAATCATGCTCCAAAGAATTAGCAGCTTTAGGCAAGGAGGTGATGATTCATGTATTTGTTTATTTGACAGACAAATGCAACTCATTTGCTAGCTTGAAGGACAAAGGTACTTCCTACCCTGCTGCTTTCTTAGAGACAGCTTCATTGCCATACATATTCAATATTATTTGTTTCAGGTTTGGGGTTTTAAGGCATTATTTCAGATATAAAGATGTCAAAAATATACTGATGTCAGAAAATATTACTTTTAAAAGTTTGTGCAATGGATGTAAAAGGCTATATGGAAAAATACTGATTATATTTCTTTTCTTTATCCCTTCTGAATTCAGGGGCTCAGTGTTAAGGAAGTTAGTGGGTTAGGGACCAAACCAGACTTGCAGAAATATCTGGAGTGTGTGAAGCCAGAGAGAGAGGACCTTCCATTTGCTGTGAGGTCTTCTACAAAACACAGAGAAAAGGCAGGAGCATCTTCCTTTTCCTGTGCATTAAATTGTACTGTTGTTCCCTGGAATAAACTATGCAAACATTTCTAGATTAGATACAGCCTGTTTCAAATTGTAACCTACCATTTCAGAGTCTGTCCTCATATTTGGTACTGTCCCTCCCCTCTGCCCATGGTTCCTATATCTTTCCTAAAGGCCCATACACAGTTCTCTCGCTTAGACTTCAGTGCTGCCTGCTTGGAAAGATGATGACTGATCTCTTTAGCTGTTACGGCTCTGTGATGTGAATTGCAAACATACACATAACCCACAAGGTATGTAAGTCACATTGCTCCAGACATAATTCCCACATTTGGTTAAAATTACTCCACCATTTTTATGTGATAGTTGATAAAACAGATTTGTAAACATGATTATCTTTATCACATAAAAATTTGATGGGCTTCATTCAAAAACCATTAACCAGTTAGAAACAGTTCAGCTCCTATGCATCCTTGTCTGGAAAAAGCATCACCCCAAAGCTGGTAGGGTGACGTTTCAGACCTAACCTTGCCTCTAGTGCCCTTTATGTAGAACCAGCTGGATCTCAGTTTCTTTTCTGTCAAATGGAAAAGTTGGCTCGAATGTTTTGTTAGGCCCCTCAGTTCAACTCCAGTACATTTTTTGTCAACGTTTTGGTCAAGGGGAATTCATGGTTACAGAATTTATTTAAGATTAAACAAAACAAAACAAACCTTGTGTGGCTTAACATGAGATTATATATCCTGAACATTGATGGGTTTTCCTTTGAGTCTTTTTTATTTTTTATTTCTGAAATATAGATAATATAATCAATGGTAGCTATATTCCATTTTCATATTATTGAATAGCTTTGATATAATTATATATGTGTTGTTATGAACATTTATCATGTGTTGGAAACCAACGGTAAATTGTAATGGAAAAAAATTCCAGTCAGCTTGAAACAAGAAGTGACACTATTTCAATAAATAAATACATTCATGAAATACATGTACCTTCATACATTTTTTGGTAGTGAGTTGTGGAAGACATGGAAGAGAAACTGGCTGGAAATAAAGTTCTGAAACTACCACTGTGCCAACTTCCTTTCCAATTCGTAGTCAAGAGAATGAAAGGATTTGAGTCTAGAAAACTCAATGAGGGTAAACAGGGCTTTAATTTGTATTTGGGGATTTTTAAGAGGCAGATGAGTGAATAGAATCATATTGGTAGGATCCTTTTTTGTTTTATTTTATTTTACTTAATTTTATATTTCCATAAGTTATTAGGGTACGGGTGGTATTTGGTTACACGAGTAAGTTATTTAGTGGTGATTTGTGAGATCCTTGATAGGATTATTTTCTCCTCTCTTTGGATTACTGGAAGTCCTTGTTAGTCTTGAATTGGAATTTGTCTCCTATACCCAAATTCTCAAATGCTGCAAGTGATGGTTAAATAACAGCCATATGAGTGCTAGCTAGTAGAGTGATGATGTTAGCCATCATAGTTATTTTTATCTTAAATGGTTCCTGAAAAAAAATGCGATGAAAGAATGTTAGTGTCTACTTTTCTTATAGTTCATATGTATAAAGTCGCAAGTGAAAAAAAATGCTTAAATTCTGTGCTATTAAAGTTCACCGTTTTGCCTCTTATATGGGAAATCATGCATAACACACACTCCGCATAAGCACACTACAGCTTTACTTAGGTCTTAGGTTAATTGGTTTTGGCCAGAAGCCTAAGCAAAACTTTTAGAACAAAGGGAAAAATCTATTTTGATCTTTAGGATCAAATATAAATTCAAAGCAGATTAGACTAATAGTGAGTTTATGTATATGAAAGTGTATAATATTTTACTATATATTTCATTAAATAAATACATTTTTATTATCAAAAATAACTATTCTGGAAACAGCTTGGGAATAGCATAATTATGGATATATAGGTTTTAAATAGTTTGCAATTGTTCAAAATTATTATTGATAAATGCTAGCTAAAATAATCTCCTAGGAAACACAAGATGGCTTGAATTAAATAGAGCAAAGACAAAAACTACGATTTGATGTTCCATAGTTCATGGGTTCTGTAAATGCAGATTCATAGGAATGAATGTCATCTGCCCCTAGCCTCAAAATAAATCACTGAAAATGTGGGTCTGAACTCAGAAAAGGTAAAAGTTGGTAGGTTACTGTTCAACTATGACCACTTTTATTTAATATTGATGAGAAAGTTTCTTTTTTTCTAATATGTCAAGAATTTTAAACCTAAGACAAGGTCATGAAGATTAATACTTTCTTTCATTTTAAATGGAATCTGTATAAAGGACTTCCTAGAAGCCCAATTTACACAATTCACTAATTGCATATGACACAATTTTGAAAGGATTCTTAGAAGATTAAGTGCACATGTATGTAATGTTTAATTCTTAAGAATATTATGGCCATTTGAAATAGAACCTAATTGAGGGAGATTTTTTTTTTTCTATGACAGCTTAAGAGAGAAAGAAGGAAACATTTATGAGAAAAAATATTATGAGGTTTCAAGTTCATTCACTCATTCAAGTGTTCATTTAGATATCAGACATCACTATGTGTGTACTACCCTAGCATTCAGTAGAAGGGTTTAGGTTGTTATAAAAGTTTCAGGACAGGATCAATCATGTCGCTACCTTTTGGGTAGTTAAACATTGAGGTAAACTAGAATACTATTTCATATGTTCCCATCCCACTTAGAATCTTAAGGTATGGAATTCTTGCAATGTTTCCAGAATCATTACAACACACCAGAAGCAGTTTTCAGATTGCAAAATCATGCTAAATATGGGTAACTTAATCAAATCCCCTGGTTACGCAGAGTTCACTTACTTATAAAACTCCTTGACTAATTAAAGTGATGTTAAAGGTATATTTTATTTTCTGATTTTTTTTTGATGTAACCTAATTTAACTTTTCTTTACTTTTTTTTTTTTCTTTTGAGACAGAGTTTCATTCTTGTTGCCCAGGCTGGAGTGCAATGGCACACAATCTGGGCTCACTGCAACTTTTGCCACCCTGGTTCTAGAGATTCTCCTGCCTCAGCCTCCTGAGTAGCTGGGATTACAGGCACGCGCCACCACAAGCAGCTAAATTTTTGTATTTTTAGTAGAGGGGGGTTTCAACATGTTGGCCAGGCTGGTCTTGAACTTCTGACCTCATGTGATCTGCCTGCCTCAGCCTCCCAAAGTGCTAGGATTACAGGCATGAGCCACCACACCTAGCCTGGGCCACCATGCCCAGCCTAAAACATTTTGAAGAAGAAGCAATATTTAAAAATCAGTTTCAATTTTAAAAAACAAAATGTAAGACATAGCACATACTTCTTGACTACTTATCATTTTATAATGTTAAATGTCAGTTCAGCCTTGGGTATTCTAACTTCTGAGAACTTAGAGAGATTAATGAGAACAAATATCATGCTCGTTTCTGTTATGTAATATGTGTAACATGATTTTTCAGGTCAGTTATTATTAATTTTTGAGGGACATTTAAAAACAGACCTGCAAATACTCACTAAATTTCTGTGGTTGACTGGACAACTCATTGTAAAGAAAGAAACCGAGAAAGCTGTTAAGCATGCCTCCAACATCTGTATCATGAGGATAAGCAAAATAGTTTCATAATTTTATTTGGATTTAGTTTATAGAAGGAGGCCAGTGTTGACAATATTTGAAATAAAGTTGTAGGTTTGAATCATTTTTGTAGAGTTGGCTTTAAAGTTTAATATTTAGCATATATTTTTCTTGATTCTCTATTATTGTCTGGGAAACATGTTTTTCTAGAACTTAAAGGGAAGAAGGGCCTCTCCAGTGTTCCCATTGCTGCAGGCCCCCTTCCTGGAGTATGATCATCTTCACTTTCAGAATACAGCTTCCTTTCTGGCTGTGTGATCTTTGTTAATATTAATTTACCACTTCTCTGAAAGTATCACAAAGAAATATCATACTTAACAGTGTCTGACTCTGTGATCCCAGGGAAGAAATGTCTAGAGACTTGGTAGTGCTACCATCTGGATGAACAGAACATATCTTTCCAAATAGTAGAAACCAGAAGTATGCAGTTGATACAATCCGTCTTCCTTGCTTTGGCACCCTAAGCAAATATTTTTTAAGATTTAGGCAATGAGATGAATATAGTGATAAAATTACAAATAGGCAGCATTAGGTCTCTAGATGTGCTGTTTTACCAAGGTCCATGAGCTTAGGCTATGAGCTAAAATATAGTCTAGCCAGGTCTAGTCATTCATGCTACAGTTGAACAGCAAGGGATACTTAGCTGGAAGAATGTGGAAGCCATATCATCTCCCATTCTCAATAGTGGCATGAACAGTGAGAAGCAGAAGTCTTGCCAACTGCTACAGGAATGTGGGTTTTATCAAGCCAAGAGGATTACTCAGAATTTAATTTGAGTCCAAACACATACATCTAACCCCTGAGCTAAGTATTTAGGTTTCCAAAACAAAGATAAAACATACGGAGTCCAAGATTTGAGTAGTTAAGAATTTAGGTTTAAAAAAAAAAAAAAGGGTAGTCCAAAGTAAGTGAAATTCAAACATGAGTGGATAATAGATCTGGGATTATCTCAGGTAGTAGAATGGTACATGGAACAATAAACTGGAGCCATTCTGAGGCTAAAAATCTCTAATTGCCTTCTACTTATATTTACTTCCTACACTCATGAGCGGAGGCTATACACAGTAAATTGAAAATGCTGGTGGGGAACAAAAGTTGCAGACTTTGAGTCAGGTTCTGCCGAATTCCTTACCTTGGCACACATTCTTTAATTGAAAAACAAGAGCTACTCAGCTTCCATTAATGTGTTCAAACCAGCTTTGCCTCCAGATCCAATCCTGACTTTAGACAGAGAATTAAACAACCTAAGACTTTGGATCAAGTCTTCCAAGTTCCAACTTCAACCTTTATTATATCTAAAGCTCTGTACTGGACTTGTGATTTATTTGGCAAGTCTAATTCCATGTTGTTTCCATCTTTTGGATAACTATACTTTTTCCAGTGAAAAAGCATATCTGTCTTCAAATCCTGTCTTTGTTTTTGCCCAGCGTCTTAGCCTCTTTAGACCAGGGCCTTGCTGGCTCTCATTAATGCTTAGATTTGAGACAAAGAGACCTGTCTCTAAATATCAGTGTGGTAGCCAGGAAATTGTGGACAGAGCTTAAACACTGTGCTCACATAGATTTATAAGACAGCATTTGGCTTCATATTCCCCATATGAGAAATGTCAATGCCAGTGTATTACCTTGGTTTATATTTGGATGTTGTGTGAGGTCTATCAGCCTGGGGTTTCTCCCAGCATCTGTACCAGCTTCACTGATTTCACTGTTTAGTTCCGCTTCATGGCTTTTCCAACTGGCTACATTCCATTACTGTGAGCCAGAACATTCCATTTACGTAGGATATAACTTTCTGTTGCCATTCTAGTCATTTCCCCTTTATATAAAACTAAGGATAGCAAATTTTGAAATAATTACAAAAAAACAATATCTATGTGGCATAATAATGAAATTTGTTAAGTTGCTATTTACGCATTTTCTCACATTTATTGGGAACTAACTGAATGATAGATGGGGATGAAAAGGTGAATTTGGACACATTTCCTGTTTCTCAGCAGTTTACCTTATTGTGGAAAAATCTTAAAAATTATTATGTTGTAATATGACAAGTGTTTAGAAAAGTGGTAAGTAAATGCTGTGTAACTGAAAAAGAGGTTACCAGTTTCTGCTGGAGGGGATGGTACCAACAGATGTTCCCTGTTTTGACATTTCTGCTCAATGCTGCTTTTGTATTCAGGATAACAAATGAATTAAAAACGAATCCCTCCATGATATTGCACATTTCTTTATGTATAGAAACCTATTTCCTTTGCAAGATTTTAAAGGCATTTCATATTTTCTAAAATTACATGCTAGGCTCTCTCTTTGCTTGTGATAATCTAGTAATCTTCTCCGTTTTAAATATATCTTTATCAAATAGGATTTCCATACTTTCTGGTGTTTTTGAGACTACACTCAACTCTCATGTCCTCAACTTTGATATAATCATTGAATAAAATATTTACGGAAAACAACATAATGAATTTTTGTATATTTTAGCCACTCTAATCAATTTTTTTTTTTTTTTTGAGATGGGAGTCTCGCACTGTTGCCCAGCAGGTAGTGCAGTGTCGTGATCTCGGCTCCCTGCAATCTCTGCCTCCTGGGTTCAAGCAATTCTCCTGCCTCAGCCTCCCGAGTAGCTGGGACTACAGGCGTGCACCGCCATGCCCAGCTAATATTTTTGGTATTTTTAGTAGTGACGGAGTTTCACCATGCTGGCCTGGATGGTCTTGATCTCCTGACCTCGTGATCTGCCTGCCTCGGCTTCCCAAAGTGCTGAGATTACAGGCGTGAGCCACTGTGCCCGACCCACTCTGGTAAATTTTAAACAAAATTTTCATGACACACTGGAAGAGATTTATTAGAATAGCACTATATGAATCAAGTAGATAACAGCAGTTTGCTTCTAACCTTTTCAAAATTGCCTTATTTCCTTAAAAAGCTTTCTTGCACTTCAAGAGACAGGCAACTGTGTGATGTCATCTTGGGAGCAGACTGAAAATAACATCCTAAGCAAGGAGTCTGTTGACCTGAGTTAACTGGATACCTATCTTGAGATCTCTGCAGAGTGAGATGTGTTAATTGTGTTGTCTTATTCCAACGTAATTACGCAGTTAACTTGTATCACCAGAATGGACTGTTAACACACAATTTATTTCAAAGATATCAGTGCTCCCAAAGACTTGCACACATTTTGTCTGGCAAGATTTGACATATAATTGTGCTGAAGTGTGCTTTCTAGTGAATATTCAACCTCTAGTGACCATGATATTTGAAAAACAAATGTTCTCAGGGTTAGGAGAAAAGAAAGGAAAATGACTCTCTCTTGAAAAATTTAATCAATTTACATGCTTCTTTCTTGCTCAGCAATTTTACATTTAGTGATTCTAGTTCAGCAAGCATTTTCTTCCCTCTTTTGGTATGCTTGAATTCAGGCTCCTGCACAACTTTTCTTCTTTGCAAGTTACTGGTATCTAGGTAATGAGCTACAGAAGGTTTTAAATTTTTATAGTAGATACTACAGAAAATTAAGAGCAGTATCCTGTATGTGTATGGGCAATATATTTTCCATAATTCCAGTGGTTGGAATGTCATATTTCTGTCCTGAATCACAGAGAGAAAGCACATTCTCCCTTTCTTTGTTCTTTATGTAGACACAAACATTTACATGTGTACATACGATACCCAGAATAGCGTCCCTACAGAAGCTGCCATTATTATCATGAAATTAGAGAGCTTTAAGAAGGTTAAGGGACCATAAAATTGTTACTATAATGTTCCTTCTCTATGGTTTTGAAAAACTGGTTTCAGTTATACTAGATGAATTAGTTCTAGAGATCTGCTGTACAACACAGTACCCATAGTTAACAATACCATTCACGGTACGTATTGTTAATGCACTAATTAATTGTATTGTTAACACACTTTAAAATACATTAAGAAGATAGATCTCATGTTATATGTTCTTACCAAAAACAAAACAGAAAAGGACACAAGGAAATTCTTGGAAGCCATGGATATGTTTAGCATAATACCTTGATTGTGGATGGTATTACAGGTGTGTATTTATGGCCAACCTAATCAAAACGTATACATTAAATATGCATAATTTTTGGTATAGCAATTGTACCTTAATACATCTTGTAAGAGAGAGAAATTTGGTGTTCACAGTGGTTCTAAGGATGGTAATGGCATATTTGAAGTTAGCATTTCCTTAATGCTCCAGATGCAAAGAAAGATTCTGTGTGTACACAACACATTCACTTATATCCCTGTGTCTCCTTGGCTCTGTAAAATCAATTAGCCAATTTCAGCAAGTGCATTAAGCATTTTTCCTCTTCTGACAAAATCACTATGCTTTATTTTAATGTAATTATGTTGTACAAAAGTGAGCACCTCTTCCATCTGTTTCTTACAATGATTGTGCATTTAGCAAATAAATAGTCTTGGGTAGGTGAAGGATCTCAGGAACTGCTCCATAGATAAAGCGCTTCCAGATGCTTGCAAATATCCAGGTGTAAGGCATTTGCAGTCTCCTTATATCAGTCATAAATTCACATATCCTTACCTTTTAGGAAATTTAAACAATTTTTAGGAATCCATTTTTTTGGAATTTAATGGCCAATTTTTCTTTTCTGATTTCTTAAAAGAAGGAACATTTAAAATTGTTCCTGTGATTTTCTTGCTGCATTCCACAGTTTGATTTTTTTCTTATGATTTGTTCTGGGAAGGCTTTTGTGGATTATTTCTTTCATTTTATCTTCCTCTGTACCACACTCCATAAAGTGGAACCCTGAGAAGTGTACTACTTAATGAAGGATGGTGGAATAAAAAATGACCTTTTCAGACTAGATGAAGTAAGTTAATTAAAGATGGATTCTGAAAGTGATTATGTAATTTTATCCTGCTATCATAAATAATTAAAAGTAAATAATTCGGGGAAATAATTCTCCTCACTGTCCTCACTATGCTTTCATACTTAGTTACAAGGCATAGATAATTTCATGCTGAGATGTATTTGTTTTTGTCCATATGTACTTAAGACATAGTAAAATATTCTATTTTATAGCATGATTGAGGGACCATCTCATTACCAGATAACTGTTTAACAGTAGGTATAGTTAGCAAACAACTTGAATCCATATATTAATAGTTGATTTTGGAATAAAATGAGTTAATTATCGTGACTATTTCATATTTTCCCCAATACAACAGTGGCCTCATGTTATGAAATAAATGCAAGAAGGACATGTCTATTTTTGTGTTAAGGACACCTGGGAGGAAACGAGTTTTTTTTTCTTAAGAAAAAGTAGTTGCTGCACTGACTTCTGCCAGATCTTTCCCTGGTTTCATTTCAATTTTTAAAAAATTTTTAATTTTTCTTCCAACTTTTATTTTAGATTTGGGGTTACACGTATAGGTTTGTTATATGTGTAAACTGAGTGCCAAGGGAGTTTGGTGTACATATTACTTTGTTACCCAGGTAATAAGCATGGTACTCAATAGGTAATTTTGATCATCACCCTCCTTCCTACCCTCTAGCTTCAAGTAGGCCCTGGTGTCTATTTTTCCCATCTTTGTGTCCAGGTGAACTCAGTGTTTAGCTCTCACTTACAAGTGAGAACATACAGTTTTTGGTTTTTTGTTTCTGCATTAATTCACTAGGATAATGGCCTCCAGCTACATCTATGTTCCTGCAAAGAACACAATCTCATTTTTTTATGGCTGCATAGGATTTCATGGTGTACATGTACCTCATTTTCTTTATCCTGTCCACTGTTGATGGACATCTAGGTTTATTCTATGTATCTGCTATTGTGAATAGTGCTGTGATAAACATAAGTGTGTGTGCATCTTTATAGTAAAATGATTTATATTCCTTTGGGTATATGCCCAGTAATAAGACTACTGGGTTGAATGGTAGTTCTAAGTTCTTTGAGAAATTCCCAAACTGCTTTCCACAGTAGCTGAACTAATTTACATTCTCACTAGCAATGCATAAGCGTTCTTTTCGCTGCAGCCTCACCAGCATCTGTTATTTTTGACCTTTTAATAGTACCCATTCTGACTGGTATGAGATGGTATCTCATTATGGTTTTGATTTGCATTTCTCTGATGATTAGTGATGTTGAGCCTAATAACACTTTATGTGATGTTGGCTATAGCTATGTCTTTTTTTGAAAAGTATCTGTTTATGCCCTTCACCCATTTTTAAATGGGATTTTTTTTTTTTTTTTTTTTTGCTTGTTAATTTGCTTAGGTTCCTTACAGATTCTGGATATTAGACTTTGTTAGACACATAGTTTGCAAATATTTTCTCCCATTTTGTAGATTGCCTATTTACTCTGTTGATAGTTAAATTAGGTCTTTGGTTTAATTTAATCTAAACTCTTTATTTAGGTCTTATTTGTCTTTTTGTTGTTGTTGTTTGCAATTGCTTTTGGAGTCTTTGTCAGGAAATTTTTGCCAGAGACTATGCCTAGAATAGTATTTCCTATTTTTTTTTTTGTTTTTTTAGTTTTGCTGGATTTATAGGAGGCAGAGACACAAGCCAATGAAAGGTGAAGAAAATTAATAATGCTTTCAGTCTGTAGAACTTAGAGGGCATGGTACACGTTTATTAACAACACATGCTAAATCTGCTTGTCTTTTTCAAACATAGTTAATTTACAATAAAGAACTTTTAATTTCTTAAAATCTCTAGATTAACACTAAGATTAAGAGATAAAAATATATCAGAGACTATTTGTATGGTCTCATGGCTGAGCAGGAGGCTGACTGACTGGCTGACTGACTCCTGATGGCATCATTAGCACTGTGATCTTTTGGGATATAGATATATGTTTATTTAACATATGATGTCAGAGAGGATGAGTAGGCTCAATGGATGAATATATACGAGGCTTCTCCAGTCATATACCTATAACTGCAGCACCAACTGCATCATGGGCAGCGTATTTGCTTAAGAAGCAGCTTCCTCATAGGCATGCTCAATTACATAAAAATGTTCCATTAGGGAAAGAGATGATACATAGGAAACAAACTTGGCTGTGTATATTAATGTTACTACTTTGATCAATACAAGTTAATAGGTATCCCAGCCTACTAAGTAAACCTTTTATTTAATTTATAAACAAGGTTTTATTATTATTATTATTGGTTATTGGTTCCTACTTTGACATTTTCTGCTCAGGGCATATTCTTTTGCCTTGTAAGTAGATATTTTGGTCTTAGATTTACACCCCCCTTTCCTTAATTTTACCCTATTACAAACTGTTAATACCTCCAATTTCAGTAATAATGTATTATGCTACCAGAATCATCTACACTAAGATTAAACTCACAGAGCTTCTTTAGAATTATGATTATTTTGGGTGCTTATATGGTTTGGCTGTGTCCCCCCCAAATCTCACCTTGAATTGTAATAATCCCCAGGTGTCAAGGGCACGACCAGGGGTGTGTAATTGAATCATGAAAGTAATTACTCTCATGCTGCCCTTCTCATGGTAGTGAGTTCCCACAGGATCTGATGGTTTTATAAAGGGCTTTTCTTCTTTTTGCTTGGCACTTCTCTTGCTTGCAACCAAGTAAGATGTGAATTTGCCCTTTCGCCTTCCACCATGATTGTGAGGCCTCTCCAGCCATGTGAAACTGAGTCTATTAAACCTCTTTAAAAAAAAAAAATTACCCAGTCTTGGGTTTGTCTTTATTAGCAGCATGAGAATGGATTAATATAGGTATTAAACAAAAAGACAAGAAATAAACAGGAATAGCATAAGAGATCATCTGAATTTTGGTATAATAATCATTTGGCTCATGGGAAGGTTGATTGTATCTGCTCTTGGTACATAGGTGTTTGTTTATCTTTGGTGGACATTTAACAGCAAAGTTTTCTTACTCAAATGAAGACCTCTCATTTGTCTAGAGTGTAGTTAAATAAAAAGTTGACAGCCAAGTTACTAGGCCATTAACCTTATCTTGACCGTGTTGATTTCTTTTATGCTGTAATGTTTGTTATAATCTAATGTTTCTGGTCCTTTTAAATTTTGGGGCACATTCAAATTCTTATCTCTTTTATTCTAAAATATTTATTTTAACCCCCTCTTTTGCCTCCTCTTTAGTACATCTTTTTTTTTTTTAAACTTGTATGAAAAATATTGTTAAAAGAATTATTCAAAATTTTTTCTCCTGGGAACTCTACATATCTACTGTTCTTCATTTATTTTTAGTATATTTTTCACCTCAAATGTGGGTCCTTGGAGATGATGGAGTGGAGTACTTGTTGAAGGATGATGCATATAACATGCTTTATTGGTTGTCTAAAGATTATCTAAAGACCACTTCTTAGAGTCACACTTACAAAGATTTATAAGTGTTTTTTATCCAACACCAATAAAATCAAAACTAAAATGACACATTTAATATTTTCATTATGTAGACCTGGTTTCAATTTTCAAAATTAATTATTTCTTCTATTAATTTTAACTGTGTGGCATTCCCTGTGATTTTTTTTTTTTTTTGGTACTTTTCTGCATTGGTTACCTTTTTGCTCTAAAATCCTCTTGTCTTCAAGGTTCAGTCTAAGTGCATTGCTAACACATGGAGAGGTTTTTTGTTTTTCTTTTTAGTGACTCTCTTAAGCACACACAGCTTCCCAATTTTATTATAGTTATTAATGTACATGAATTATTTTTCTCTTAAGCAGCAATCCCTTTAGAAACCAAATCTCCACATGTCAGATATACATCATTCTTTTATATCTGCAGTATGGCGCTTTGCAGTTAATGAGCCCTTAATAAATACTTGATTAATACGAATGACCTGGTGACTTAGGCGGTGTAGAGTGTTCTGTAGTGGTCCATACCTGGGGTGGCCATCATAGATCAGAAACAAAGAGACCAATAAAAATAAATAGAGGGTCCAGAAATAAAGCCACACATCTACAACCATCTGATCTTAGATAAAGTTGACAAAAACAGGCAATAGGGAAAGGACTCCCTATTCAGTAAATGAAGCTGGGATAACTGGCTGGCCATATGCAGAAGATTGAAACTGGACCTCTTCCTTACACCATATAGAAAAAGCAACTCATGATAGATTAAAGACTTAAATGGAAGATCCAAAACTGTAAAACCCATTGAGGAAAACCTAGGAAATACCATTCTGGACATCAGCCCTGGTAAAGATTTTATGATGAAAACCCGAAAAGCAATTCCTTCAAAAACAAAAATTGACAAATGGGACCTAATTAAAGAGCTACACAGCAAAGGAAATTAGCAAAAGAGTAAATAGACAACCCACAGAATGGGAAAAGATACTTGCAAACTGTGCATCCAACTAAGGTTTAATATGCTTAGTTATTAAAATCAGATATTAGATTTAGTTTTATTAGATGGTAGATATGAATATTAGACATTAGCATTAGAATCTTTAAGAATATTAAGCAGATTAAGCAAAAACCAACCCCATTAAAAAGTAGCCAAAGGACATGAACAGACACTTGACAAAAGAAGACATATACATGGCTAAAAAACATATTTAAAAAGGCTCAACATCACTAATCATCAGAGAAATGCAAATCCAAACCACAATGGGATACCATGTTACACCAGTCAAAATGGGTACTATTAGAAAGTCAAAAAATAACAGATGCTGGTAAAGCTGCAGAGAAAAGGGAATGACTGCTTAGACACTGCTGGTGGGAATGTAAATTAGTTCAGCCACTGCGGAAAACTGTCTGACAATTTCTCAAAGAACTTAAGACAGAACTACCATTTGATCCAATAATCCCACTTTTGGGTATATGTTTAAAGGAATATGAATCGTTTTACCATAAAGACTCATGCATGTTTATGTTCACTGCAGCACTATTCATAATAGCAAAGACATAGAATCACCTAAATACCCATTAATGTTAGACTGGATAAATAAAATGAGGACATATATATACCACAGAATACTATCCAGTCATGAAAAATAATGAAATAATGTCCTTTGTGTCAACATGAATGGAGTTGGGAGTCATTATCCTAAGCAAACTAATATAGAATAAAAATTAAACACTGCATGTTTTCACTTATAAGTGGGAGCTAAACATTGAGTATACAAGGACAAAAAGATGAGAACAGTAGATACCAGGGCCTACTTGAGGGTGGAGGGTAGAAGAAGAGTGAGAATTAAAATCTACTTAATGAGTACTATGCTTATTATCTGTATGATGAAATAATCTGTACAACTGATTCCCACAATGCACAATTAGTCCATGCAACCAACCTGCAACTGTAGCTCTAAAACTAAAATAAAAGTTAAAAAAAAAAAAAAAGAGAAAAGTCAGCCTTCAAATATTTCAGGAATGTTTACCATAGGAAGGATTATTAATAAGTTCTCCTGGATCTGTTCTCAATCTAGTTGGGAATATGACATAACAAGGCACAAGAACAAGTACAATATAAAACAGTGCAATAAATGGTGTGGAACATATTTTGCAGAAATATAAGAGGAGGGAACACTCCTGAGGAAAGACGATCAGTTAATGCCTACAAAGTTGAAAGCTGAGGGTCATGCATAATAGATAAAATTTGAGTAGGTAGAGAAGAGGTGGGAATTACCTCTAGAATTGAGTTTTTTGTTAGTGATGACTTCAGTGAAAAAAAAAAAAGCAGAATAAAAAGAAAGTAGAGCATTATATGTGGTAATTTGGGTTCACTCTTCCATAGAGGTCCACGTTCTGTTCCCGAAATAAGGATTACTCATGTTGCTGGATCTGAATAAAGATCAAAACAAATTTGTTTGCATTCATCTGCTCAATCTGCTTTCAATGATCTGGAAGTTCCATATAAGGAGATATGTTCATGCCTTTTGAAATAAAATTAAATTTCCAGAATGAAAATTTAGGTTTAACACGTCTATCCTTTCTGCAAACAACTCAGTAGGCATTAAGTAATCTTTGCAGGACAGCCAATATCAACAACTGCTCTTAGCAACAACATGCTATTGCTTCTTAACCCAAGGGGCACTGGGAATTATCTTGGCAACTAGTTGCCTTTGTAACTGCCCTATACCTTCATTAATCCAGACTAGTCCTATTTTTAAAACATCTGTGTTACATAAATCCAAATATATTAATAACATAGCACTTGAATAATTGATTGCTTTTTATACTTAACAGTTTCAGCAAATGTCCATGATCCTCAAGGAGACCAGTATTAAATGTGCTTAAAGTGTTAAAGAAAATGGTGAAGTTTCTGCAATTTGATTAATTGACACCCTAAGGACATGACCTCTTCAACTGCTGAGATGCTAACTATGCAAAGGTGAGAGTGTGTAAGAGCAGAATTATAATTATCTGGGATTAGACCAAGAAAAAGTTCACTATCTAATTTAATGGTACATTCAATAGCTTACCATGGGATCAAGGTTTGCAGACTTTCTTTTAATTATTAATTTTCATCTGATTCTCACCATTTAGAGTTCCTCTAATGATTTAACAAAGAAATTATTACATTGAAAAGTCAATGAAAGGGAAACAAACAAGATACATAAATCAGTCATTTGTTTGTTTCCAAATTTTCCTAGGTGCAGCTTTTCACAACTCCATGTACTCTGGAATTTTTGCTTTCTATCTCATTCCTTGTTTTTAAATTATAAGGTCTCCCTCCAGCTTCATTGCTATCTGTCTAGATCCCAGCCACCATCTAGTTCCCAGTGGAAATTCCGCTAAACCATGAACCCTTCAGTGAATTACTTGGTTGGAAGTAATCTCTTCCCCTCTCAGAAATCTCCTGACACTTGATTTTTTCTTCTTTTAGCTTCTGTGCTGTACAGTATGTTTATCATTTCATAGCATTCTTATATTAATCATATTTTTGAAAATTATAAAGTGTAATACAAAACATTTTTTAATTTCAATAAATATTCTTTGGTTATGCAACATGTTAGCATAAGGGAAGCCAGGTGAAGGGTATACAAGGACTTTCTGTACTATTTTTGCAACTCTTCAGTGAGTTAAAACTTAAAAAAAATCTTAATAGAACATGTGATTAGTTATTAAACTTAATTTAAATGGAACTTTTGAGGTAAGCCAAAAAGATGGTGTTACATGAGTAGAGGTCTGCAGGAGCGCACAAACAGACTTTCCTGGCCTTCCCTGAAGCACTAAAATGAAGGTGGGATGAGAAAAACATAAAACACTCCAAACAGGGAAATCTGTTGTTTCAGATTTATCAATCCACAACTTTTTGAGATCATTTACTGACCAAAATTTCTTCCTCATATATATATATTTTTATTTGAGACCAAAGTCAGGGCACTAAAATCTTCATTGAGAGAATGTAAATATTAATGAATAGATTGTCACAGATGGAAAAAGAGGGAATTTTGCTTAAATGAACTTAACTTGTTCCACAAACTTAACTGTTTCGTGTAAGATATACGTTTAAAGGGATATATAAGAACATTTTTAAAAAATAATTAATGCTACAAAACCTGAAAAATAAAGAAACTTACAAATACCACATAGATGGACAAAAAAAAACCAAAAAAATTCTGACATCTGCAGTTGATCCATTCATTAAAATAAGGCAATCTGTGCATCCCATTTCTGTAACTCTTTTGCAGACTGGCTTAACTTTTCATTCTCATAAAATTGGAGATGGGCTGTTTGGTTTATTGGTAATTGCAACAGAAGCAGAATGGTCCTATGTTTGCTAGTCCACAAATCCCATAGATGTTTATACACTCACGGCAGTGCCAGCCTGCTGCATTATTTCAGCTAGCGACATTCCTCTATGAAAAAAACAGCAGCTGCTCACTCAAAATAAACTTTTGTTTCTGTTTATGCTGTCAGCAGAAAGCTGTTTTAAAAAATCATTAGATGCATCATGCCGTTGCGGTATGTTAAATTGTGAAGCATAAAGAATCATTCCTGAAAGACAAGCGCCATGCTACCTTCATTGCATAGTGTTTCTTTCTACTGCATAATTCAACTGCAGGTAAGATTGGTGACCTCAGGTGTTCTGACACAATGTTAATGATGCCAAGATTGTGGATTGAAGTCCCTTCCAGGTTAGTAAGTTCTGCACAAAGGAAAATGTGTGAAAATCACTAAGCTAAGATTTGGGGACTTGGCACTGATGCCAGCTCTGCCAACTACAATCTATATGACCTTGGATACTTCTCTTGATCAATCCGAGCTGCACTTTCTCCATCTGATCCAAAGAGTTTCTTAAAACTTCACACTTTATCATACGTTCTTACTCTTAGCATTTTTCATCAGCTGTGAGGGTGTATGGCTGATATAAATATACTCTGACCCTGGGTAAATTACACAAAGCATTACTTTACTAAAGTTGTTAATAAAGGTATCTTTGTATTAAAAGACTGTCACATTTATTTTCTTTTGTTAAATTAAATATCAGTGTATTTTGAATTTTTTCCACTGATAGACATTGATAAAATAAATTATGGTACAGCTATAAAATAAATTACCACCATACCATCAGTATGGCAATCATTAGGAAACTGTATTGAATCCATTAGAATATTGTATGAACTGACATAGAACATCAAAAAGAATCATTAGTTTAAAAGAAAACAAGTAAAGCAGGTTATATGCAACTTGTCCCATTTTTGTAAAATATGTATATACATATATACATGTGTATATGTGTATTTATATTATATATACAACATTCTGAAATAAGACATACCACATTATTTTAAAATGTCTTCCTTGGGAAGAGGTAATAATATAGATCTCCATTTTTATGTTTTGTACCTTTATAATATTGGAAGGTTTATGGTTAGCATATATTACTTTTATTATCAGAAATGACTATGGAACATTAAAATTTTAGTGAGAATATGATCATATAGTCAATTTTGGGAAGTATACTTTTAAGTGTAAGTTTTCATGCATTTTGAGAAATGTGTGCCTTTGTGCCACCATCAACCTGAACAGCATTCTAGAGGCCTTTGTGCTTAATCTTCTTACCCTACCTTAGGTCCTAGACAACCATTGATCTTATTTCTCAATTTTACTTTTTAAACATTTTAATACAAATGGAACCATACAGTAGTTTTTTGTGTCTACCTTCTTTTGGTCAACACACTGAGTTTTAGATTCATCTGTGCTGTAGTGTGAATCAGTAATTTGTTCCTTTTAATTGAAGGCTACATTGTGGGAATATTTCATAATTTGCTTTTCCATTCACCTCTTGATGAATATTTGCATTATGTCCAGCTTTTTATTATTCTAAATAAAGCTGCCTGAAATATTCATATGTAAGTCTTTTATTAGGAGGAAATGATTTATTTCTCTTGGTTATATACCTAGGACTAGAATTACTGAGTCACAGTAGAAGTATGTTTAACTTTAGAAGAAATTACTAAAGAGTTTCCCAAAGTTGTAGCATTTTGCATCACCTCCAGAATGAGTAAAAGTTTCAATGACCTCATATACCTATCAACATTTGATAGTCAGCATTCAAAATTTTAGCTATTCATATGAATACTTACTGGAATTTCTGTATAGTTTAAATTTTATTCCTCTGGTGATAAAAGGTGCTGGCCATATTGTCACATGTTATTAATAGATTGTTTTGTGAATTGTCTATTCAGATCATTTTCCCAATAAAAATGGCATGCTGTCATTTTATTATTGAGTTGTGAGTGTTCTTACTTTTTAAGCTATGTGTGTTTTGCAAGAATTTTGTCATTGCCTGTGGTTTGGTTTTTCATTTTCTTAACAATAGCTTGAAAAGTTGAATGTTTTATTTTTGATAAATTCCAGTTGTTCATTTCCTTCTAATGTTAGTGCTTTTGTGGTCTAAGAAATTTTTGCCTACCCAAAGGCTGTAAATATTATTTCCTAAATTGTCTTCTAGAAGTTTTATAATTTAAGCTTTGTGTTTAGATCTTTTTTGTTTTGATAATCAGAACATGTGCCATTATATTTCTAGTGAAAATACAGTACTTGTAACATAAAAAATAATTCTACAAGTCACTTCCAAATTGATCTCTTGATAGTGTTTGTAAAAGGTAGGACTTAGAAAATAACATGGCCATCTGGGTCCTTTTACCTTAAGGAAGAAAGCTACATTTAAAATTTTATTCTTAGCCTACCTGTGAAAAAGGAAAGTTGTTTTTTGTTTTGTTTCAGCCTCATCTTATCTTTTCGGAGTTTTTTTGTTTGTTTGGTTTTTTGTTTTCTTGAGACGGGTCTCCCTCCATTGCCCAGGCTGGAGTGCAGTGGCACAATCTCGGCTCACTGCAACCTTGCCTCCCAGGTTCAAGTGATTCTCCTGCCTCAGCCTCTTGAGTAGCTGGGATTACAGGCACCTGCCATTGTACCTAGCCCTCATCTTATCTTTTTATACAAAAGCACTCTTTAGTATAAGAAGGATGGAAATCGTGAAAGTAGACAGAAGAGTTTTTCCAGAAAGAGGGAGCAGACACCTGTATCATATACCTCTGATAATTCCAGTAGGACAAAGAAAGAAGAGTGGGCATTGCATTTTTTAAAATAAATTGTATTGTCTGTCTTAAAGTATACAACATGATATTTTAAAATATATATAGTAAAACGGTTACTGTAGTAGAACAAATTACCATATCCATCATCTCACATGGCTACCTATTTCTCCCTCTGCAGCAAGAGAAGCCACAATCTACTCATTTAGCAAAAATCCTAAATATAATATACTATTACTAACTATAGCCTTCATGTTGTAGATTGGATTTTTCAGTTTTTCATCCTATATATTTACTACTATTGTATCTTTTACTTACATCTCTCCAGTTTCTACCCACTCCCCTAACATCCCAATCTCTATATATTTGATCTATCAATCTATCCTCTATCTCCCTATATATGTATGTATCTACCTATCATCTACCTATTTAATTCTACATATGAGTGGGATCACGCAATATTTTCTTTCTGTTTCTGGCCTATATAGCTTAAGATAATGTACTTCAGGTCCATCCGTGTTGTAGAGTTAATGATATAAAGTGGTGCTCTTTTTTTATTTTTTGAGACAGAGTTTCACTCTGTTGCCCAGACTGGAGTGCAGCGGCATCATGTTCTCAGTTCACTACAAGCTCCAGCTCCCAAGTTCAAGCCATTCTCGTGCCTCAGCCTCCCAAGTAGTTAGGATTACAGATGTGTACCACCATGCCCAGCTAATGTTTATATTTTTAGTAAAGACAGAATTTCACCCTGTTGGCCAGACTGGTTTTGAACTCCTGACCTCAAGTGATCTGCCTGCCTTGGCCTCCCCTGCTGGGATTACAGGGGTGAGCCACGATACCTGGCCCCTAAAGTGGTGCTCTTAACAAGAAATTGTTGGTGGAATGATGTCACAATTCAAACTGGAGTAATTTAAGTAGTCAATGAATAGTAGGAAAAGGGTTTCCTAGACTGAAAACGTATTGGATATGATTATAAGTAGCTTTGTTTATCTTAAGTAAAAGTTTTCCTTATCTTTAAATATTTATGCTTGTCACAGTACATATTTTATACCAGAAACAGTGTTTCTTCATCCTTAAATATTTGTGGTTGAAATGCTAGGTTTTTAATCAATCTTCAAAAGTTAGGACATGAAAAATGAACTGGAAAATGCTGCATTTACTGTGGATCCATAGTCAACATGATAAACTCATAACTTTTCTCCCATAAGTTATTTACTTAGGTCATAAAGTTATAATCTAAACTATTATTTGATAAAATGTAACTGTAAGAATAACCCGGCACATAATTTTTGGGAAAATAAAATCACACAAAGAATAAAAAAAAAAGTTTTTTTTTAGAAACTTAGAAAGTTTCACCACTGTCGCACTTCTTTAGATTCTTTAGTCTGTTCGGATTTCTAAATTGATATTCTAACTGAAGATGACTAAGGATACTTGCTGTTTTAGCTATCAGACAGTACATATGATGGCACTGCAAAATAGACTCTGGCTTTGGACTGGATTATCAAAGTGTGGACTATGAATGGAAGAGAACAGATTTGAAAGCATCATCGTTAATCAAGGTTCTTTGTAGAAGACTTGTTATTGGACACACAATTCATATGCTTCATTCAGTTTCATAGGAGAAAGTGTATCAGTAACATGATAGGGTGAGTTAGCACAATAGAAATAAGATAAATTATACTTTATGTTGAGAACTAATTCCAGTACAACTATTTGTTAATATATGGGTGATTGAAAATTTGATTGATGGATGCAGCAAACCACCATGGCACAGGTATATCTTTGTAACAAACCTACACATTCTGCACATGAATTCCAGAACATTAAGTATAATAAGAATAAACACACACACACACACACACACACACACACACACACACACACACAAATAAAATAAAATAAAAT
>PVKV010007518.1:0-95425 GCA_004027835.1 Alouatta palliata
TCCTTCTGTATCTGATAGCTTTGATTATCAGGATCTATGAATTACTCAGTTTAATGGGAAATACATGAAGAGATTACAAAAGCCCTGGCTAGTAAAATATTTTTACAGTTGTGAAACTGGCAACAGGGCTCTCTCTTTTCTGAGAAGGCAGAGTAAGGGGCAAGGGGCTCATGCCATAAAGCATATGACCATGGCAACCACCGCAATGGGGGCATGAACTCAAAACCATTTCAAAAAACATACACTAAGAAGTGAACGATTCCCATCTGTCAGCAACAGTGGAGCCACATTATTCATTGTTTTGGCAGTCCTGTGTTCCATGAGTGCTGGGAGCAGACCTTCTCTTTCAGAGACTCCTGCACACAGATGAGGAAACTGAGGTATTTAATTGAACCTAGCCTAATGACTTGCCCCAAAGAGGTAAGCAGCCTGAGATCAGTAAATATTTAATGTGTTCTGAAAAGAAAATCTATTAGCCAACTATTTTCATTCTTAAGAACAACAATGATTATAAAGATATGTTAGATTTCCATAATGGTTTGTACTTTCCAAAAGAGTTTCATAAATTTTCAATGAAGTAAATAAGTACTATCATAGAAAGATGGCAAGAGGTGTGTGTGAGAGGGATCTCTTCCCTTAATCTCTTTTTTTCCATTTAAAAAGTAAATCTTGACGGCCGCATCCTTTGTAGGGACATGGATGAACCTGGAAACCATCATTCTCAGCAAACTGACACAAGAACAGAAAATCAAACACCGCATATTCTCACTCATAGGCGGGTGTTGAACAATGAGATCACATGGACACAGGGAGGGGAGCATCTCACACTGGCGTCATTTGGGGGGAAAAAAGGGAGGGACAGCGGGGGTGGGGAGTTGGGGAGGGATAGCATGGGGAGAAATACCAGATATAGGTGATGGGGAGGAAGGCAGCAAGTCACACTGCCATGTGTGTACCTATGTAACAATCTTGCATGTTCTTCACATGTACCCCCAAACCTAAAATGAAATAAAAAGTATATATATTAAAAAAAAAAAAAAGTAAATCTTTTGGAACAGTGCTGTCCAGTAGAAGTATTATGATACATTTATATAATTTCAAATTTTCTAGCAGCTGTAGTAAAAAAGCAAAAGTGAACAGGTGAAATTCATTTTAATAATATATTTTACATAACCCAGTATATAAAAAATGTTTTAAAATGCAACTAATATAAAAATGATTGTGATTTTTACACCGTTTTGTACTAAGTCTTTGAAGTCTATGTGTAATTTATACTCACAGCACATCTCTGTTAGGACTAGCCACCTGTCATACGCTCAATAGCCATGTGTGTCTAGTGACAACTATTTTGAATAGCACAGCTCTAAGGTTTCATTTTTCCCCTGATTTGGATGTTGTTCTGTCTTGGTTTTTCTATTAGCTGGTATAGACTTCAGGTATCAAAATTGAAGGGTTAATGCCGAGTTTAAAATGAGGAAACTGAGACCAGCCTAAGAAAATTAAATGCCAATTTATTAAGCTCTCGGGCGAGGTTCCGTGGTCCGGGAAAGGGAGGCCAGAGAAGTCGCGCTTGACTCCTCCTGGGCGTGGGGTTTTATAGGGAGTGAAGGCGTTCTGATTGGTTGTGGAGAAACAGGACTTGGACGGCGCAAGCTGCTATTGGTAGGTAGGCGGGATTTCCAGTGAGCAGGCCGCCCAGGGGGAGTGGGACCTGGACGGAGCAAAATGCTATTGGGCAGGTTTTGGTGGGGCTTCTTTTAAACTTTGGCGGGGTTTTCCAATGGGGGCTAGGTGCCAGGTGCAGAGTTTAGTGCTGAGTGCCGATTCTGGTACGGAGCGCAGAAGTGGGCCTTGGGGAAGCCACGTGGTGGAGCTAGATGCTGAGTGCAGGGCTTGATGTCCAGCGGAGTGGTGAGGTAGTTTCCAGGCGCCCAGAGGGATGGGCGTGTCCGAGCTCCCGGGGAGGCAACCGGCCTTACGAAAATTAGTTGATTTGATTTAGTTTCATATTTACCAAGGGCATTTAACAATGCATTTAGAAGATATCGACATATTCTCTCAAGTCCTAAGGATGTATATGTATGTGTGCCTTGATGGTTATAGTGGTTTATATGTGTGTGAACAAATAGTAATTGTTCCTACTCCATGTAAAAGCAATAAGCATTAATAGTGTGTGATATCAACAAGCATTAATAGCATGTCCATTCCATGTAAAGCACTGGAATTCAATATCAAGTCATCATTTTGGCCAAAGTATTTACTAAACCACTATAGTACATGAGACTGCCAAGCTCCTTTGACCAGCAAACCTCAGGTCCATTGTAAACTTTTCAACAGCTCTGAGTGTGGTAGAGTTCAGCGTTAAACAAGGGCAATTAAGCCCTGATTTCACGTCCTGTCTCTGTCCTTTGTGTAAATCATTTCTCCATCCTAATTTTTACTTTACTCATTGGTAAAATGAGGACTAGATGACCTGTAAGTAACTTTGCAGTTTTAACAGACTATTATTATTTGGTAATAAAAGTGTACCTCCTTTTAGCCTTAAGGAGCATATGCCTTACTCTTCAGCAATGTCTACTCAGTGTGATCCATGGAGTACCAGCAGGGTTGCCAGATTTTGAAGAAAAAATAAATAAATAAAACACGCGATGCCCAGTGAAACTTAAATTTCAGGTAAACAACAAATAATAAAACATAAGTATGTCCCATGGAATATTTGGTACACACTTAACTAAAAAAACTATTGTTTACTTGAAATTCCAACTTAGCTGGCATTCTGTGTTCTATCTAGTGACTGACTCTAGGTACGCAGAAACTCTCATGCCACTCACCTCACAGTCAGACATTTTCAAGCTGTAGCACAGTAGAATGAAATAGGCACAAATTTTTTTTTTTTTTGAGATGGAATCTCACTGTGTGTCCGAGGCTGGGGTGCAATGGCGTGATCTCTGCTCATCACAACCTCTACCTCCTGGGTTCAAGCAATTCTCCTGCCTCAGCCTCTAGAGTAGCTGGGATTACAGGCATGTGCCACCACGCCCGGCTAATTTTTTGTATTTTTAGTAGAGACAGGGTTTCACCATGTTGGCCAGGCTGGTCTCAAACTCCTGACCTCTTGATCTGCCTGCCTTGGCCTCCCAAAGTACAGGGATTACAGGCGTGAGCCACTGTGCCCGGCCAACAGCCACAGATTTTTATCAGACCCCATGGCTATGAACCCTGGCTCAGCACTTTTCATTCTGTGTAACCTAAGTTTCAGAGCCTCTGTTTCCTCCTTTGTAATGTTGAAACTTATCAATAAGGCATATTAAATACTTCTCCTCATCCTATGAATGAGGAAACAGCTGGTCAGAGAAGTTGGGCTCTACATTCAATTAGTAGAGTCAATGTTTTCCTGTGAGAGGATAAGCATTAAATAAAATAATGTATGAGCCAGGTACATCTTTTTTTTTTTTTTTTTTTTTTTTCTTAGACAGAATCTCGCTCTGTTGCCCAGGCTGGAGTGCAGTGGTGCGATCTTGGCTCACTGCGACCTCTGCCTCCGGGTTCAAGTAATTCTTTTGCCTCAGCCTCCCGAGTAGCTGGGACTACAGGCATGTGTCACCACGTCTGGCTAATTTTTGTATTTTTAGTAGAGACGGGGTTTCACCATATTGGCCAGGCTGGTCTCGAACTCCTGACCTGGTGATCTGCCCACCTTAGCCACCTGAAGTGTTGGAATTACAGGCATGAGCCACCACACCTGGTTGAGCCAGGTATATCTTAAGCATTCAATAAATGGTATATATTACAGTGTGGTCGAGACTGTAGGAGTTGTGGATCGGGTAGGTGGAGAGGAAAAATGTTGAATTAGAGTGCTCTTTGGGAAGGACATACATGAGTGATACTTAGTAACAGTCTTGAACAGCTGAGATAGAAGTGATGAGCCAGAGATAGGAAGGAGAGAGGCATAGGACTGAGATGGGAGGGCACAAAAACCTTTACCACTTCACTTTTCTAACTTATTCACTAAGCACGCACATCGCACTACAGTGCCAGAGCTCCTCTGTATTCCAAAACCCAATTTCAGGCAGGCACTGGTTTTATTCTCCCTCCTTTCCTCCCCCGCACCCCTACCCCAATTCGTGTTCATAGTACTAGGTAAGGCAAGCTGAATTGAGATTTTCTCTCATCAGGGAAGGGATAGATACTATACCCAGAATGAATCTCCTTCATTTCACTATTTCTATGTAGTACACGCAAAATACAATCGCATTGTACAAGAATAACCTTGTTGGGAAAAGCAAGCCTCCAGAGAAACCTGGGGTTTTGAATGGAAGTAAAAGAGGGTCTATCTTGCCTTTATAGAATTATGCACTAAATTGAAAGCAGCACGTTTGGGTTTCTTTCCGGTACCACTGGCGGAGCCAACACTTTTGCCCATTAGTGGCTGTCTGTAATATGGCATGTCACCCCCAAAGCTTGGAGCAGAAAGTTCTTCCCAATTTGGCTGTAGCCTTGAGGAGGCTCTGTCCCTTCCAACTGAGACTGATTAAAAATACAAAAAAAAAAAAAAAAATCTTTCCCCACAATCCCTTTCTAGATGCTGTTTAAACGACACTGGTTTGCCTTCTTCAAACTTTGCTGTTTTTTTTTTCTCCCTATGTGCCTGTCAACTGCTTTTTTTTCATCACCTTGAGCCCCACTTCCTACATGAAGCTTTCTTTGTCCACCCACCTAGAGTTACGTCATCTTTCTCTTATGGTTCAGTAAGCATTTATATTGCCTTGTGTGGGGAATGTGTGTGTGTGTGTGTGTGTGTGTGTGTGTGTGTGTGTGTGTGTGTGTATCCAATTGGAATGCAAACACTTTGAGGACAGAAACAAGGTCTTGCAGTTCTGTCTCCTCACACTGAATGACAATAGCTTTTGTGTGTTCACTATACATTACTGTTTTAAGGTGATAGTAATATAATTCACCAGATACTTAAATAATTCATGGTTTTGTCTCATTAAAGATGATCTGACCTGTTGAAACCAGTAAAAATTGTCAAATTTGTATAACTCAGTCTGTGGAGCATACTGAGACTTTAGGCTGTGAGGAATAAAAAGGGGAAAGCAGGAGCGGATTGATATTGGAGCTAGAAAGCTGATCCAGCAGAAGAGCTGGCCGCCATTACATTGTCATTTTATGATAGTACAAATTAGCATCTGTATCCATAGGAGTTTACCTGTCTGTGAGGACTATTTTAAGAGTCCTTTGTGATTTGTGATCTCAAATTCAGTGTGCAATGGTGTCACATTTTTGGGTTTCAATCCATTTGAGGATGAGGACCCTATTTGGGAACTAGAGGTACCTGAGAAAAGTTCTAGCCCCTGGGAACATTGGCAGACAAGAGACAGGCAAGGCACCTGCCAGTGGTCTGGAATCTAGGGCAGAAAGCCAGTGCCTACAGGATCTTGGAATGTTTATTTGAAACCCCAGGATATGCCTATTTGCACTCACTGGATTTTCACAGAAAGATGAAGGGAAACTTACGTCTTAGGGGATATATGAGTACCAGAACTAACATTAGACAGCAGATATTAGGAGATCTTATAGAAGCAAGACTAATTTTAGATCCCACCCCTGATGAGGCAAAAATCTCCTAATGTTCTTCCCAGTGTCAAGTTTTGAGCCCAAGGATATAGCAGGATTGAGATTACAGATGAAGGGGCTTAGTACTTACATGTATCTTTAGGCCCAACAGGACTGAGAAAGATAAAGACTGATATGTTACCTTATGAATAGCTTAACAGATTAATATGATCTGTAGTTAGACAGCTTTATGTCATATGTACATATATATATATATATATATATATATATATATATATATATACACACACGCACCAAATCTTCTCAGTAAGATTAAGTGCCCTATTTTTTTAAAGTCCTTTTTTTTTTTTTCCAAGATTGAGTCTTGGTCTGTCACCCAGGCTGGAGTGCAGTGGTGCCATCTTGGCTCACTGTAACCTCTGCGCCCTGGGTTCAAGCTATTCTCTCCTGCCTCAGCCTCCCAAGTAGCTGAGATTATAGACACATGCCACCATATCTGGCTAATGTTTCTATTTTTAGTAGAGACAGGGTTTCACCATGTTGGCTAGGCTGGTCTTGAACTCTTGACTTCGTGATCCACCTGGCTCAGCCTCCCAAAGTACTGGGATTACAGGTGTGAACCACCACGCCTAGTCCTCAAAAAAGTCCAATTTGTAAGTATTAATTGTTTTAATATTAATTAAGAAATATATACACACATAAAGAACCACATTTCTCTAACCTGTAGTTTGAAAAGCAGGTCTAATAAAAGTCCAAAATGGGTGCTTTTCATGGGTTTAGAGAAAGATAATATTATTTTTTCTTTTATATGTGATGCTGTAATACAGTCTGTATTAGAAATATGGTGAGTCTTCAGTAGGGCTTACGTACCTAATACCTCTCCCACCACGTTTTTGTACCATTCAGTCATTTTTTCTCTGTGTGTGTGTGTGTGTATGTGTGTGTGTGTGTGTGTGTGTGTGTGTGTGTGTGTGTGTGTGTGTTTTGTTTGTTTGTTTTTGTTTTTGTTTTTGTTTTGAGGCAGAGTCTCACTCTGTCGCCCAAGCTGGAGTGCAGTGGCACGATCTTGGCTCACTGCAACCTCTCCCTCCAGGGTTCAAACGATTCTCCTACCTCAGCCTCCTTAGTAGCTGGGATTACAGGTGCACACCCCCACACCCAGCTATTTTTTGTATTTTTAGAAGAAATGGGATTTCACTATGTTGGCCAGGCTGGTGTTGAACTCCTGACCTCAAGTGATTCACCTGCTTTGGACTCCCTACAGGTGTGAACCACAGCATCCCCATTTTAAATATTAAGGCCTGGTATCTTAATATCTTATTAAAACACAAGAAACCTCAATATTCTGAAATTGTTGTAATATATTATTGTAAAATATCTTAAATTTGTAACATATAAACTGAAAATAGAAGGGGAGATAGTTCAAATTTTCTTTAGAAAACACAGAACAAAAGGCAAACAACCCTAATGCTTTTCTGTTTATTTAATTTATCATTGTCTTCATCTGTTCATGCATACTATATTTTAACATAGGACTTTTCCAACATTTTGAATTCCATTAATCTAAAATATAAAGCCCTATACCTGTGATATATTACTAATGCTAATAGATAAGATCACCCAATTATAAACTTCAGTTTACTCTTATTAATGCAGCAAATGAAGTCATGGAAGTGAGTGAGATCTCATTTTGGATAAGGTTCCATTTCTTGTTAAATGTTGTTATTTCAGAATTGGGCATATATCATCATTGATATAACAATAACAGATGTCTTATTTGTGGATTCATCTCCTGTCTGCCTCACAGCAATGATTTTACTACTTGTGAAGGATTACAAAAAATTACTGGAGGATTTACAAGAGGTCTCTGCAGTATTTATCTAGAAGCCAACTATAATATTGTTTTTCCATACCCATCAACCAACACAACTTAATCCTGACTCAAAAGAGTTGCATTACTCTTTCCTTAGCCTGTGTGATTACGGCTTCAGAAGCCTTTTAATCAATAAAAGTTGGATTAGTTGCAATAGCAGATATTAGATGAGGATGCAAAGAAGATGCCATCTTCCCATTCTCCTGTGAACATCAGAAATCACCTTTTGCAAGAGGAGCTAGCAGAGAGTTTTGCAGTGTATACCTATTGAGCCTATGCCTTTTTAAGTTGTGGTTATACTTCTCATGGCAGCAGTTCTCAAAGGATCTGGAACTTGCTTGTTTTCGGGTTAAATTGAAGTTTTTGTTGTTGTTTCTTATGAATTGGTTGAGGAGAAAGGCAACAGAAATTTTAGAAAAAAATTCCCAGCACATTCCAATCACTTCTGCTGTTACTTGTCTGCTTAAACCAGTGAAATGAGCCTTTGAACATCATGGTCCTGGGCTCAGTCACCAGGGCTGTGTCCTCAAATGCCAGCAGCAGCAAAGCTCTACAGCTTCTTCCAGAGATGAGAGGCATGCCCCAGGTGAAGCACATGATCAAGGGGCTGTGAGTAATTCTTAGCAAACCATTTATGGGCATTCTTAATACTTTAGGAATTATTCATAAGACTTCATTTGACATTCACAAAAACATATTAGGGCGATAGACTGGTACTGTCTTCTTAGGGAGTGGACACAGGCATGGTGATTTTTCTTCTACAAGTTGGGCAATGGGAACCTGTGTCATATCTAATGCACTCTATGTTGTTTTCAACAGCATATCAGGAGGTAGTCAAGGAAACATACTTGAGACCTTTCATGTAGAGACAATTTAATATAAGGAAAATGGCAGCTCAGTGGTGGAAGAGCCAAAGCAATTCAGCAGTTAGCAGCAGGAGGAAGCTTTGCCACATCCAAGAGCCAAGGAGAGGAGGTGTTGTTCCCAGAGCTGAGAAGCCAGGGCTGTCCAGAGGAGCCAAAACCCCAGCAGAGGATTACCTGATAAGAACTGGGACCATGAAGGAGCTAGAGCCACCAATGAAAGGTAGCCACTGCCCCAGAGGAACTTCCTGAGACTCTCAGCCTACCCCAGCCTACCTTAACAGCCATGCCATTGGCTCAGACTTCATTTCCATCCACATTATCTCAGCAAAGCCCCATCCCCACTAATCAAATTATCTTACAGAAACTAAATACTACGCAAAGTTTTATCAGCATTTATGCCCTAATATTATTATGTATTATGTATATCTACTATGGTAGTGTCCAGCCATACTGAGGAGACTTCTTTGGAGATCTAACAGCTCAGATACCAAATATTGTTTTTATTGGGGCTCTGATTACAAATTGTATGAAGTTTTGAGTGGTCTTCTCATGAACTCTTTTTTTCTTCTTCTTTTTTACTGAGAGGGTCTCACTCTGTTGCCAGGGTTGAAGTGCAGTGGCAAGATCATAGCTTACTGCAGCCTTGAAGCCCTGGGATCAAGTGATTCTCCCACCTCAGCCTCAAGAGTAGCTAGGACCACAGGTGCAGTTACTGCACCCAGCTAATTTTCTTTTTCTTTTTTTTTTTTTTGTAGAGATGAGTTCTCACTATATTGCCCAGGCTGAGCTCTCCTTTATTGTTTGTGTTAGGTTTGTCTTGTTTTTACAGAACACCGAAATTTTCAGGAAAGAATATATCATGTTATAATAGAAACACTCGTAAGTAAAAATATTATTTCATGTGGTTACAAAGCACTATAGTATGGGGAGAAGATCAATATAGATCATGTATTCATTCATGCAGCATCTATTAAATGTTCTTGTACTTGGCAAATTCAAACATGAATCAGATATTAGGAGTACCCTCTTTCCAAAGAGTTTACAACCAGACATGTTTTGTCTTGTTTTGTGTGTGTTTTTTTTTTTTTTTTGAGACAGGGTCTCATTCCGTCACCCAGTGTGGAGTACAGTGGGGTGACCATTGCTCACTGCATCCTCAAACTGACAGGTTCAGCCATCCTTTTGCCTCCGTCTCCCAAGTAGCTGGGACTCAGGTGCATGCCACCACACCCAGCTAATTTTTTTTAAAATTTCTAGCAGAGACAAGGTCTTGTTATGTTGCCCAGACTGGGGAATCTGTTGTTAAAGAAAGAAGCAAATGTTAGAAAGAAAACAGTAAATGTTGTATTAGAAGTATTATCAGCATGATGAGAAAGTCTAGAGAAGGATAAGAATATTTTTGCCTGTAGGTGTCAGGAAAGACTTGAAGAGGAGGTGATATTACCATGCTTAAAAGGTAAGAGTTTGCCAAATAGCGAAGGAGAAAAGCATCCTCAGGCAGTGGAAAAGCATGTGTGAAGACCTTACTCAAGATAACTAACTACTATAAGAGTTTGATCTGGATGTTTAGGAATAGAGTCAGAAAGAAGCATCCACACAGAAAGCAGCAAGAACTGTAACTGGAGAAGTAAATCGATGCCCAGTTGCAAACTTCCTGTGGGCCCCGCTTAGGAGTTTAGAGTTCATCCTGTGAACAGCTGGACTCCAGCTGAGGTCTTAAAGGAGAGAAGTAACTTGATGAGAATTGTTTTCAGAAAGATCGTTTCGATGTCTATGTGAAGAATGGACTTGAGGAAAATAGATGCCAGGAAGATCAGATAGGAGGCTGTATTAATACTCTAAACAAAAGTGATGAGAATCTAAGCCAGTGGCCATGAGGATGATAAAAAGGGACTTTAGCCAGAGGACACTTCTGATGGAGATCTGACAGGTCTGATGATCAATTGGACATGGAAAATAAGGGACATAAGTCAAGGATGACTTAAAGACTTCTAGCTGAGGCAACAGGGTGTATTGAAATGCCATTAGCTGAGGTATAGAATTCCATAAGGAAATGCAGGCTTGAGGATGAAAATAATTGAGGATGAGGTTAGCACCTCTATTTTCAAAATGTTGAGATTATTTCAGAAGTGAATGTGGGGCTTTGGATTCTGTAAGATAGTTATATCCGTTGAGGGGAAATCCACTGTGGAAGGATATTTAGCTATTTGGTTTGCATATTATAGCCAAATCATAGATGGCCTAATATCCTGGTCTGTTCAATAATTTTACTTGGTTATGTTTGTAAAGAGATCAAGCAAAAATCTATACTTTCAACATTTTAAAATATTACTAAAAGCACAATGTATTTCCAATCCTAAAAGCATCTGTACAGTTTGGCAAGCATACAATACCGAGATTGAGAAACAAACAGTAAAATTCAGGGTGGGAGTGCTGCGTGTTATAACTGAGGACAGATGTAGTTTCATGGAAATGCTTGTAGTATACATAAAGAAGGCATCACACATCCTTGAATTAATAGGAATATATATTCTAATTAATTGACAGCAAGAGCTGTTGATAGAATGAAAGAATAGATCTCAAGCTCCCTAAGCAAGCACCCAGACACAGCCAAATAAATTGCTGAGACTGTCTTTATATAATATATGATGCAGTATTGCAATAATCGGCCTACGTTTTCCTGTATTCCATCCATTATTTAGGATTTGAGGCTGTTTTTTACACTTAAATTTAGCATACATGAAAGAAAAAGTGTAGCGATGGAGATTAGAACAAAGAGAAAAATAAACATTCAGAAAGAACACTTTAATTCACATAAAATGACCACCACATTTTATAAAGAGTCTGTGACTTAAAAAAAAAAAATTATATCATAGGCACTCCTTCATTGTGATGCTTTTTCCAGAAGAAATGATAAGTTGTACCAGGCCATCAACATTTTCGTGTGGGGGTTAGGATTAAAGACACAATTTTCTCTGTCTTAACATATTACCTTGCTTTATTAGCAGTATCTTAAAAAAACAAGCGAACAACAACCCTAGATGAACTATTTCAGATAATTTACCTACATACATGTTAAATCCCTAGGAAATATTTAAACAAGTCAAGTCAAAAAGATAGAGAGGGAAGGGGTTTCCTGAAACCTGAGCTCTGGTTCAGACTCTTAACTTTCATTTATAACACTGTCTCATGAAGTAAAGAATTACTTCAGGCTGTTTGCTTAAAACGTTGCTGGTATGTTTATATTGTACTGATTTCTGCAACACAAATATTTTAATCCAGACTGTTCATACAAACCCTTTATTTTAATATGCAGTTGATTATCTAGTATTGTACAAAAAGAGAGAATAATTGTAAATTGTCCAAGTAGTCTATACATATTCCCCTTAAGAGTGCCAAAATTGCAAGCCATAATACTATGATAGTGATGGTAACTTGAATAAACTTCTGTAAATTAAAATTTACTTCTTAACGATGTCTCCACCAAACCAGTATTACTATTACCATTTACTAAGCAATTTATCTGATGCCAGGCTCTGAGTTTAGGGGAAAGGACATAAAGATAAATAAGATTCAATCTTTTCTCTCTAAAGTTAGGAGTTTAGAGAAGTTAAAAGTATTATCAGCCCTCTTTTACAACAATTATAAATGCTATTACATATACGGATTCACATCTGTACATAGCATGACAAGCACCCAGCACAGTGCCTGGCCCACAGGAAGTGTTCAATAAATATTAATCATTACTATTAGCAAAGGCTTCATAGAAATAGAAATTTAATAGAGAAATGGTGTTGGACACTGAATACTGTGCAGTTCAGACTCTAGGGATTAAGTAAGAGTAACCACAGAGCACCATCTCTTTGGGTACAGAGGAAGGTGCGTGAGGGCCATGCTGGTAGAAGACAAATGTGTAAATAAAATGATACAGAGTCAGAAAAATCAAGAAATCTGAAAGGAATAAAACTGGGTCAGGAGCTAAGAAAAGCTTCAGGTAAAATAAACAGGTAGCGTAATTCCCCAGCAGGACGGAGGGTGTGCCATCGGAGTTCTTTTGGTTGCACAGCCAGCATGGATGACTTTCTCAAGAGACACAGAAACAGCCCATGCTACTGCTATTAGGTACTACAAGAGGGGCATGTGGAAGGAGGGTAAGGCATTAGAACATCTGTAATGAGAATGGACTGGTATTATCAGAGCATGGCGTTCATTACCTCTCTCACAAGTTACCCAGAATTGTACATGTTTTAACACAACAGAATTGCTCATAAATCTGTTGAATTCATAAGCATTTCAGTCCTGTTGTGGGAATTGGGAACTTGGAGTCTTTACGCTCCAGGATACTCAAACCACTCCTTAAAACGCTGCTTGCGATTTTTAGCTCACTACATAACAAAAGACACAAGATTCCTCAGGATCCAAGAAAGAGATTCCCTGCTGGGATGCAAATAATTCATCCATTAACTTTATCTTGTTGTAGGTTTTCTAAAACTGCATTTTAAAAATTACTGTTTGGTGGAGAATACTAAGCAAAACAGAAAAACTTTGGAAGCCTGGACCCAAGGATGAAACAGCTAAGGAGTATTCTATGCTCCTTTAATGCTTTGCAAAATTTTTGTTTTGTGGTGCACATAGAAATGAATTCTGAATGTGAGTCAAACAGTGGGAGGGCACGGTTGGCAGCTGGATCGGTTGGAAAGCTGCTCACTTATGAAAAATGCTGCAAGGAAAATTACGAATTTCCTGCTTGGCATTCACTTTACTTCAGCAATACTTTCCTCTAAAAATGTATAATAGCAAGAATATGGTAAATGAAGTGCATTTTTATTTGTTTATGACCTGAGAGTTTCTGCCTTGTAAAAAGGCTAAAAGACCTAAAGGCAAAGGAAAATTTCCTCTCAGAGGGTAAGTGTTGTGGAAGAAAATAAAGGTTGAGTTAGGTATTCAGCAAGATTCAGTCACTCTCAGGGGAAATGTCCTTCATTTGGGGAGATTCTGAAACTCATTCAGGCTACCAGAGTACCGGTTAGCACATGGCAGTTGTAATTCTCTAAATGGAACCCTGGTGGCCTCAAAGAATCAATGCTACCAAAGAGACAAACTTACCTACAGGGAGCAAATTAGGTGCCAGCAGAATGTCTGATTATTTTGGTATTTATATTTATAGAGTCAGTGAGTCAACAATTATTTATTGACCTCCCAGAGGTTGCACGCTCTCTAATAAATGTTTGGGTGCTTATTATGGGTCAGACACAGTCTCCTGCCCTCAAGGAGATTTACAATCTAATCAAGATGATAACTATCCTTTAAAATGGACACTTGTTAATAAATACAACAAAAGGGAAGTTAGGAAGTTTGGATTGGAGATTTTCTTGACACTTTGGAAAATGAGATATTAAAAAATCAGAAGCAAACCTCTAGAAGTTGAGGTTTGAGGGTTCTTTTGTTTGTTGTTTTTTTATTTTTTGGTGTTTGTTTTGTTTTGTTTTGTTCTTAAAGGAAGAGATATAACCAACAGAAATAAGATAATTATTTGAAACCTTCAGAAAAGACTGGGTTGGAAGATTTTTAGATTAAACAAAAGAAAAAAATAATGTTAGCATGAAATTAATCCTGTCTTGTGTGGAAGGCTAAAAGATACGATGTGGCCTGAATTATATAAGAAAGAAAATAGACTTTGTGCATTTAAGTGGCTGATAGAAGTTTTAAAGAAAAAAGGTATGGAGACCAGAGAGGTTTGATAACATTCCTCACCCATCATAAGGATTATAGTCAACACTCTTGTGACAAAATTCAGGTTAACAATATGTAGCAGTTCATTTTCACACTGCCGATAAAGACATACATGAGACTGGGTAATTTATAAAGAAAAAGAGGTTTAACGGACTCACAGTTCCACGTGGCTGGGGAGCCCTCACGGTCATGGCGAGGGAAGATCAAAGGCACGTCTTACATGGCAGCAGGTGAGAGAGAAAATGAAAGCCAAGTGAAAGGAGAAACCTCTTATAAAACCATCAGATCTCCAGAAACTTATTCACTATCACAAGAACAGTATGGGAAAAACCACCCCTGTGATTAAATTATCTCCCACCAGGTCCCACCCACAATACACAGGAATTATGGGAGCTACAATTTAAGATGAGTTTTGGGTGGAAACACAGCCAAACCACTTCGGAATAATAAAGCATAACAGATTTATTTATTCAAAGTTTTATGTAACACAGAAGGCTTAAGAAATGAAACGTCAAAGACCCAAGGGAAAACTGTTCATTTTTATGCTTAGATTCAATAAAGAATGGACAGCTTGGCCGGGCGCGGTGGCTCACGCCTGTAATCCCAGCACTTTGGGAGGCTGAGGCGGGTGGATCACGAGGTCAAGAGATCGAGACCATCCTGGTCAACATGGTGAAACCCCATCTCTACTAAAAATACAAAAATTAGCTGGGCATGGTGGCATGTGCCTATAGTCCCAGCTACTCGGGAGGCTGAGGCAGGAGAATTGCTTGAACCCAGGAGGCGGAGGTTGCGGTGAGCCGAGATCGCGCCATTGCACTCCAGCCTGGGTAACAAGAGCGAAACTCCGTCTCAAAAAAAAAAAAAAAAAAAAAAGAATGGACAGCTATTCAGAAATGTGATTGGACAAAAAAAGAATAATCTAATGGTGATAGAGTGAGAAGGGAACCCAGCAAGGCCTATCTGTTCAGATTCTTCTGGACCTCTGTGTTTGGTAGGGGAAGAAACTCTTGTAGAACAAGGGTCTCATGATCTACCTTCAGACAAGTTAGGTCAGATGATTTCTTCATGGCCAGCTCTTCCGCAGAAAGGCAAGGTATAGTTGGAGTAATGTTTCTAGGCCTTAAAGCTACTTTTAGGGGAAAAGGATGTGGTTTCTATGACCTGCCTTGGGGAAAAGAAATTCTAGTTTCTATAGCCTGCCTTAGGGGAGAGAGAGGAGCAGGAGAAAGAAGGGCAGGAGAAGGTCAGAAGAGACTTTGCTTCTTGTGTTCTTCTGATGTTCAAAGTACGCAGGATTCCAAAGAGCCATGCTTTGGAATATCATTTTCTGAGCCCCAACAAATGCTATTACCTAGTAAAGAAGTCATTGGAGGTTAGTAACAGCAATACATGATCTAAGTAATCACAATACTAAGAAAAGGACAATACTTTTTAGCCATGTGCAGTAAAGCTTTCAGTAAGAAGCTTGGGACTAAGAAGATGTCAACCAAAAACAGCCAATCATCTTGCATCCTGGTCTATATAAAACTGTCTGGTGGGGCTGGAGAAGAACAGACAATGAGAAACAGAGGTGCCTTTGCAGGGAATCTTTTGAAAGGGCAAAAATGTAGCTAATAAGCTCAGTTTCAGTCATATTTAGCTTGATAATGGCAACAGGAAATCTAGTGAGTGTTTCTAGTGAGGGCCAGGAGAAATCTGGGACCAAAAAAGGAAATTTCTTTAAGAGGAGAATGAATGTGGGAATTTAATCTGTAGATGAAAGTGTAATATGGGATGAAAACTACAAGAGAATTTTTCCCATATGAAGGAAATAATAGTGAGGAGAGATGAATTACAGTTGCATTTGAGATGTTCTTCCAAAGATTTCTTTTCTGTAAAAAGACATAATTTCATTGCACTTTGTAAATATTCAGTGAGTTTAAGAAGTTCCTGGTTGGAGTATCAGAGATGAAATGCTTCAACTAGGGGTAATAGAAGATTTAGGGACATTTACCAAATGATTCTAGAGTCTCCCTGAAACTCTTCTTACCACAAAGTGGCCTTCCACGCTAAGCAGGGCCTCTTGCTAACTTGAATTCTCCAGTCGTATCCATAATGCAGTCCCACACCACACCCACGGCTCTGCAAAGTGGTGTTACAGAAACCAAGCAACTCGAATCTTAGTTCTGTGTCATATAATCTTAAGTCTTAAGCCTCTTTGAGCATTCATTTCTTCAACTATAGGATAGAGTTTAATAATAGATCCCATCTCAGAGGGATGTTGTGAAGATTAAACAAGATGCTACATAGCGCATGTCTGGTACAGAGTAAGTGCTTGATAAATGTTAGCTATTACTCTAATATATACTTGGGTACATATATATAAATATATATTAAATATGCTATTAACTTAGAACTGTTCATATTTTTCTCCTTTCTATAAATATCCTCTTCCAAATTTATGTCCTTCTTTAGAATCTATAGTAAGTTCCATATTTTCAGCAACAGCCACCCCACTCTGATTACTTTTAATATTTTTTTCAAAATTATTACTGTACCTTTTAAAGCAACATTAATGATCACTCATTTCTACTGAATACAGTTACATTTTAAAGGACCAAGGATATGAAATCAAAAGGTGTAGGCCATTAGCTGTAGCTGTAAACTTGGACAAGTTTCTTAACCTCTAGGAATCGAAGTTTTCTGTTTTTATAAATAGAAATAATAGTAACAACCATGTGCATCATCAGCATCACAGGATTATTATTCAAAGCCAATTTATATTAAAAACAATTCATGTACGTTAAGTGCGCTCTGAAGGAAGGGACCAACTAAACAGGCTTTGTGTGAGCAACAAGGCTGTTTATTCACTTGGGTGCGACTGGGCTGAGTCCGAAAAGAGAGTCAGCAGAGGGTGGTGGGATCGGAGCTGGTTTTATAGCTTGGGGGTAGGTAATGGAAAGTTACAGTTTAGGGCGGTTTTTTGCAAGCCGGAGTGGGGGAGTGTCACAGGGTCCAATGTAACAAGGTTGACCTATCAGTTGAGGCAGGAACAGTGGTAGAATGTTGCAAGATCAGTGAATCACGCCACAGGGTCCAGTGTCACAAGGTTGACTTATCAGTTGAGGCAGGAACAACAGTAGAATGTCACAAGGTCAGTTAATCAGGCACTGCAGAAGCTAGCTATTCTTTTCCTTTTGTGGTTTTCTTGTAATCTCAGATTTTCTGGCTCCAGGAGGCCATCAAGAGGTGTGCGTGTGGGTCACAGGGGTCACCATGGCTTGACTATGGTGTAGTCCATGGTGCAGTCAGTTCAAAGAACCTTGCAATGTAAAAGCTACAGCAATTTTTAAATTCTTGTTATAAGCCATTCTTAGTGGCATGCTTATCACTGATTAGATGATGAACTTTGAAAATAGCACTGCATCTAGGACAGAATATTCATAACGTTAGCACTTAAGAAATGCTTTCTATGTGTCTCAACATAGGAGAAGCTTGACAGCCACAGAAAGAATACAGACACTGACCAAGAGAACTGAACCCTATCCCGTAGAATGACCTTTTCAAGCAGGGAGATATTAAGGGTAAGTAAGTGACCACATGCTGAAAAGACTCACTAGCAAGTGGTCCTGACTCCTTCCCACATGCTATGTTATCCTTGATGGCAACAACGGAGTTTGAAGTTTTTGACCAAAGGAATGATCAATGTCTTGGTTTAAACTTGCCACCTAATCCCTAGTCCAATGCAGTGATCGCCTCTTTGTGATTGCCTTTTCACAATCCTTAAATCAAGCATACTTACATAGAGGCTCCTGAATTATATGGTTCACATATAATCTTCAGAGCGTGGAATTTTCAAGTTAGCACGTCATGTTACACAGGGCTCTAGAGGGCTTAAACTAGCTTTCTGGTTATTAATGGCATAAACGGAGCTCTAGAGTTAAATGTATAGAAGCATGAGCTGATATTGAGAAAGCAATATTTTAGCAGTATCTGAAGTCCTAGGAGTGACAACTTCTCCTGCAAACTGCCCATTTATTTCAAAAGCCTCCAACTCCAGTCCACCTTTGTGTGCTCTACAACCATTCCATGTCTTCTGGTTCATCTTCTAGTCTCCACTCTCCAAACTCCAGCCCTGAATCTCTTTCTGTCGTATACTTTATTAATGGGTAATCAATCAATCGAACTGCTATTATTGACAGGTAAGAAAGAGCTTTAAAAGGCAAAAGATGCCAACTTCAGGAATAATAATGGTAACCAGAATAAAGCCAACCAGCTTATTCTTACCTTGAAACCAAATTCAAGTTCATTAAAAAATAGTGACAGTTCACTCATCCAAAAGTAAGTCACAAGCAATCTAAATAAATACCTAATTATTTAAAAGCACGCCATGCCTCATGCCCAAGAACATGTTTGGAAACCAGCTTTCTTTATTTCTCTCTGTATAAACCATACATCAACTCTTCATCCTCCCTATTTAAGAGTCCGGATCCTCTATCCCAAAACCCAGCCCATGTTAGCCTGTGGGCTCTTGCCCTTTCTTTTCTCAAACGACTGGTGCACTCTCTCCTTTTCTATGTGAGTTAATGTTTTCTGTTTTCTTCAGCTCTCTACTTAGCCTATTAACACCACAATAATCACAGACAAGTAAGAGAAAGGGGAGACGAGAGGAGAAGGTTATGAACAGTCAGGTTTAAAAGGTTTACCTGTCACAAAAATTAAGATTTAAAACTTGAAAAATTCCCTGAGTTTGAAGCACTGTCTGAACTTGATAGCATATAAGTAATGAGCAAAAACATCTGAAACCCTCCTAAATATTTTGTACACCTGGATATGCCCCCCAGGAAATTCCTAGCAGTGACTGCTGCTTTAATTTTCCCCAAGTATGGCAGACAATAGTGAAGAATTCCTATCCATTCTCTCTCATGAATTCAGTTTCAAAGCTGTTAGCACAACACCAGTATTTCAACATTCCTACGGCTTTACCATCTTTATGTTCATTTTAAATTAAGAAGTCTGAAGCAGATCTTATCAAATCCATGATATTGTTAAGAGCACTTCAAGGTCCTTTTAAAAACAAGAATTACTTACATCAACCTACTTTATTGCTTCATTTTCTGACTCTAAAGGACGCAAAGTATACTAAAGCAATTTAACATGGCTGTAACCTACAATTTTAACTTACCCTTACCCTGAGGGGCCATTTCAACTCTTGTTTTACTTTTCCAGACCAAATCAGTAGAGGGAAGAATCAAGTCAAGACACATGTCATAACTGTATTAAAGGTCAATGAGGTTTAAACAAATTGGGCTCTACTCATAAATAATTGGCTCACAATTTGTACCAAGGTAGAGGGTAAAATGCTACTCACCTGAAACATCTCTACAGTTTATTCTACCTATTGTTGGCACCTAAGGGAACTATAACTAAACATATGCTAGGGTCTGAAAGTCAGCTATCAAAAAAGACTTTCTCTTAAGAAAGTAAGAGGTAATAATTCAGCAAGAAACTTGCACAGTCTACCTTGTTCATCACAAAGGGTGTTAAAGTAGACTGTCGGTGCTCACAGACTTAACAGTGAGGGACTAACTGTTAGCAAGCCCAAAGACCTTCACCGTCATAGAACTGCAACTTTCCTGAGGCATGAGTTTAAATTTCAGGTGATATAAACTCAGTGTAGAAAAATGGGCACAACTCCGAGGAAGGGATCCTCAACAGCTGTGCAGTATCTAAGTATGCCCTCAGCTTTCTCGTCCTCTACTTAATATCACATAGATGGTAACTGCCACTAAGACTCTAAAAGGGTCTTGAAATTCCTCAGCTGGAATTCACTGCACTCAGGGAAATTTGGATGGTGGTAGTATTTGTAGACTTGAAGAATTACAAAGGGACTCAGTGTTGGAACGGGAAGTACGGGAAAGCTAATCGAGGCGCTCCTGGAGACTTTTCTTGTCTTATAAGGCACAGGCATTAGCGGATGGCTCAATGGTGCTCTCCATCCCGCTCTTATTATCTGGAACAATAACCACATGCCTGGATCTGCGACAGCCATCTTGCAACTGTGAAGTGACAGGCCAGAAATAAAAATCTAATACATTAAGTATGGTGGAGAGGAAATAGAGCTCGGACCCTTTAAAAAACTGTTAAACTGCCTTCTATTTCCAGACTGACTTTGAGAGACAATTGAATGTCCCTATTGTGAAAAGCTGAAAACATTCCTCTTGATACAATGGTAAGCAATAGTGTCCTCAAGGAGTATAACTGATTCAAGGAAATTATACAAGAACTCAAATGACTTCGATGACTGGTAAAAGGTATATACATATAAGCCACGTGAAAAGTGAAAACAAGGTGCTATAAAGACTTACTATTGGGAGGGACCTTGCCTACCTGGGTTAAAGTGGGAAAGCAAAGGCCTGGTGAGATCATGGTGAGAGCCAGTTGAGGCAGGAAGGGGAGCTTTCAGAGATGTGCATTTATCTTCTGGCTCTGCCACTACAAGCTGTACAATCTTGAACATGCAGTTTGGACTCCTTAGAACTTTAATTCCTTTGGAGGCTTTCAATGGCTATTAGCAAACTTTGGGTAAAGAACTTAGACCAAGTAAGCAGTCCTGAAGTAGCAGCTATTATTATTATTATTATTATTATTATTGTATTGTATTTGGGCTCTGGGGTACATGTGCACATCCTGCATCCTGCAGAATTGCTGCATAGGTACATACATGCCATGGTGGTTTGCTGTCTCCATCCCCCTACCTTGCCTACATCAGGCATTTCTCCTGTTGTTATCCCTTCCCTTCCTCCCCACTCCCCCCCATGCTCCCCACAGCTGTCCCCCCACTCCACCCCCCAACCTAGCCCTGTGAGTGTTGTTCCCCTCCCTGTGCCCAAGTGTTCTCATTGTTCATCACCTGCCTGTGAGTGAAAACATGCGGTGTTTGGTTTTCTGTTCTTGTGCCAGTTTGCTTAGAATGATGGTTTCTAGGTTCATCCATGTCTCTACAAAGGACACGAACTCATCGTTTTTTATGGCTGCATAGTATTCCATGCTGTATATGTACCACATATTTTTTGTCCAGTCTATCATCTACGGGCATTTGGGTTGGTTCCAAGTCTTTGCTATTGTAAACAGTGCCACAATGAACATACATATGCATGTGTCTTTATGATAGAATGATTTATAATCCTTTGGGTATATACCTAGTAATAGGATTGCTGGGTCAAATGGAATTTCTATTTCTAGATCCTTGAGGAATCACCACACTGTCTTCCACAACGGTTGAACTAATTTACACTCCCACCAACGGTGTACAAGTGTTCCTTTTTCTCCACATCCTCTCCAGCATTTGTTGTCTCCAGATTTTTTAATGATCACCATTCTAACTGGCGTGGGATGGTATCTGAATGTGGTTTTGATTTGCATTTCTCTAATGACCAATGATGATGAGCATTTTTTCATATGTTTATTGGCTGCATATTTGTCTTCTTTTGAAAAGTGTCTGTTCATATCCTTCGCCCACATTTGAATGGGTTTGTTTTTTTCTTGTAAGTCTGCTTTAGTTCTTTGTAGATTTTGGATATTAGCCCTTTGTCTGATGGGTAGATTGGGAAATTTTTTTCCCATTCTGTTGGTTGCTGGTTTACTCTAATGATTCTTTCTTTTGCTGTGCAGAAGCTCTTAAGTTTAATTAGGTCCCATTTGTCTATTTTGGCTTTTGTTGCCATTGCTTTTGGTGTTTTAGTCATGAAGTCCTTGCCTACGCCTATGTCCTGAATGGTTTTGCCTTGGTTTTCTTCTAGGGTTTTTATGGTGTTAGTTCTTTTGTTTAAATCTTTAATCCATCTGGAGTTAATTTGTGTATAAGGTGTAAGGAAGAGGTCCAGTTTCAGCTTCCTGCATATGGCTAGCCAGTTTTCCCAACACCATTTATTAAACAGGGAATCCTTTCTCCATTGCTTCTTTTTGTCATGTTTGTCAAAGATCAGATGGTTGTAGATGTGTAGTGTTACTTCTGAGGCCTCTGTTCTGTTCCATTGGTCTATATCTGTTTTGGTACCAGTACCATGCTGTTTTGATTACTGTAGCCTTGTAGTATAGTTTGAAGTCAGGTATTGTGATGCCTCCAGCTTTGTTCTTTTTGCTTAGGATTCTCTTGGCTATGTGGGCTCTCTTTTGGTTCTATATGAAGTTTACAGTGTTTTTTTCCAGTTCTGTGAAGAAGGTCAAGGGTAGCTTGATGGGAATAGCATTGAATCTGTAAATTGCTTTGGGCAGTATGGCCATTTTCACAATACTGATTCTTCCTAACCATGAGCATGGAATGTTTTTCCATCTATTTGTTTCCTGTCTTATTTCCTTGATCAGTGGTTTGTAGTTCTCCTTGAAGAGATCTTTTACTTCCTTTGTTAGTTGTATTCCTAGGTATTTTATTCTCTTTGTAGCAATTGTGTATTGGAGTTCGCTCATGATTTGGCTCTCTGTTTATCTGTTATTGGTGTATAGGAATGGTTGTGATTTCTGCACATTGATTTTGTATCCTGAGACTTTGCTGAAGTTGCTTATCAGCTTAAGGAGGTTTTGGGCTGAGATGATGGGGTCTTCTAAATATACGATCATGTAGTCTGCAAACAGGGACAGTTTGATTTCTTCTTTTTGTAATTGAATGCGCTTTATTTCTTTTTCTTGCCTAATTGCTCTGGCTAGAACTTCCAGTACTATATTGAATAGGAGTGGTGAGAGAGGACATGCTTATCTAATGCCAGATTTTAAAGGGAATGTTTCTAATTTTTGCCCATTCAGTATGATATTGGCTGTAGGTTTGTCATAAATAGCTTTTATTGTTTTGAGATATGTTCCACCGATACCTAGTTGATTGAGAGTTCTTAGTATAAAGGGCTACTGAATTTTGTCTAAGGCCTTCTCTGCCATCTATTGAGATAATCATGTGGTTTTTGTCTTTGGTTTTGTTTATGAGGTGAATTACATTTATAGATTTGCATATGTTGAACCAGCCTTGCATCCCCAGTATGAAGCCTACTTGATCATTGTGGATAAGCTTTTTGATGTGCTGTTGGATTTGGTTTACTAGTATTTTACTGAAGATTTTTGCATCAATATTCATCATGGATATTGGCCTGTAGTTTTATTTTTTAATTGTGTCTCTGCTAGATTTTGGTATCAGGATAATGTTGGTCTCATAGAAAGAGTTAGGCATGATTCCCTCTTTTTGGATTGTTTGGAATATTTCAACAGGAATGGTACCAGCTCCTCTTTGTATGCCTGGTAGAATTCAGCTGTGAACCTGTCTGGACCTGGACTTTTTTTGGTTGGTAAGCTGTTTATTGCTGCCTCCACTTCAGATCTTGTTATTGGTCTGTTCAGGGTTTCAACTTCTCCTTGGCTTTGTCTTTGGAGTGTGCAAGGGTCCAGGAATTTATCCATTTCTTCCAGATTTACTGGTTTATGTGCATAGAGTTGTTTGTAGTAATCTCTGATGGTAGTTTGTATTTTTGAAGAATGAGCGGTGATTTCCCCTTTATCATTTTTTATTGCATCTATTTGATTCTTTTTTCTTTTTTTTTATTAGTCTAGCTAGTGGTCTATTTTGTTGATCTTTTCAAAAAATAAGCTCCTGGATTTATTGATTTTTTGAAGAGTTTTTTGTGTCTCTATCTCCTTCAGTTCTGCTCTGTTCTTAGTTATTTCTTGTCTTCTGCTTGCTTTTGAGTTTTTTGACCTTGCTCCTTTAGCTCTTTCAATTTTGATGATAGGGTGTCAATTTTAGATCTTTCTTTGTTTCGCATGTGAGCATTTATTGTTATAAATTTCCCTCTAGACACTGCTTTAAATGTGTCCTATGGGATCTGGTATGCTGTGTCTTCGTTCTCATTGGTTTCAAACAACATTTTTATTTCTGCCTTCATTTCATTGTTTATCCATTTGTCATTCAGGAGCAAGTTGTTCAGTTTCCAAGTGATTGCGTGATTTTGAGTGCTTTTCTTAATCCTGAGTTCTAATTTGATTGCACTGTGGTCTGAGAGAGTGTTTGTTATGATTTCTGTTCTTTTGCATTTGCTGAGGAGTGATTTACTTCCAATTATGTGGTCAGTTTTGGAGTAAGTGCAGTGTGGTGCTGAGAAGAATGTGTATTCTGTAGATTTGGGGTGGAGTGTCCTATAAATGTCTATTAGGTCCACTTGGTCCAAATCTGCGTTCAAGTCCTGGATATCCTTGTTGACTTGCTGTCTCGTTGATCTGTCCAATATTGTCAGTGGAGTGTTAAAGTCTCCCACTATTATTGTGCGGAAGTCTAAGTCTCTTTGTAGGTCTTTAAGAAGTTGCTTTACATATCTGGGTGCTCCTGCATTGGGTGCATAAATATTTAGGATAGTTAGCTCTTCTTGTTGCACTGATCCTTTTACCATTGTATAATGCCTTTCTTTGTCTCTTTTGATCTTTGTTGGTTTAAAGTCCATTTTATCAGAGACCAGGATTGCTAGCCCTGCTTTTTTTGCTCTCCATTTGCTTGGTAAATCTTCTTCCATCCCTTATTTTGAGTCTGTGTGAGTCCCTGCATGTAAGGTGGCTCTCCTGAATACAGCACACCGATGAGTCTTGACTTTTTTTTCCAATTTGCCAGTCTGTGTCTTTTGATTGGGGTGTTTAGGCCATTTACATTCAAGGTTAATATTGTTATGTTTGAATATGATTCTGCCATTTTGTTACTGGCTGATTGTTTTGCCCGTTAATTGACGTGGCTCCTTCATTACGTCATTATTCTTTACTATGTGGTACGTTTTTGCAGTGGCTGGTACTGGTTGTTCCTTTCCCTGTTTAGTACTTCCTTCAGTAGCTCCTGTAAGGCAGGTCTTGTAGTGACGAAATCTCTCAGCAATTGCTCGTCTGTAAAGGATTTTATTTCTCCTTCACTTATGAAGCTTAGTTTGGCCGGATATGAAATTCTGAGTTGAAAGTTCTTTTCTTTAAGGATGTTGAATATTGGCCCCCACTCCCTTCTAGCTTGCAGGGTTTCTGCCAAGAGATCCGCTGTGAGTCTGATGGTCTTTCCTTTGTGGGTGACTCGACATTTCTCTCTAGCTGCCCTTAGGATTTTTTTCCTTCATTTCAACCCTGGTGAATCTGACAACTATTTGCCTTGGGGTTGCTCTTCTTGAGAAATATCTTTGTGGTGTTCTCTGTATTTCCTGGATTTGAATGTTGGCCAGCCTTGTTAGGTTGTGGAAGTTCTCTTGGATAATATCCTGAAGAGTGTTTTCCAACTTGGATTCATTCTCCCTGTCACATTCAGGTACACCTATCAAGCGTAGATTAGGTCTTTACACATAATCCCATAGTTCTTGGAGGCTTTGTTCATTTCTTTGCACCCTTTTTTCTCTAATTTTTCCTTCTCATTTTATTTCATTGATTTGATCTTCTATCTCTGATATCCTTTCTTCTGCTTGATTAATTCGGCCGTTGAAAGTTGTGTATGCCTTGCGAAGTTATCGTACTGTGTTTTTCAGCTCCATCAAGTCATTTATGTTCTTCTCTAAGCTCGTTATTCTAGTTTTCTAGTTAGCATTTCGTCTAACCTTTTCAAGGTTCTTAGTGTCTTTGCATTGGGTTAGAACATGGTCTTTTAACTCAGAGAAGTTTGTTGTTTCCCACCTTCTGAAGCCTGCTTCTGTCAATTAGTCAGATTCATTCTCTGTCTTTTTTTGTTCCCTTGATGGTGAGGAGTTGTGATCCCTAGGAGGAGAAGAGGTGTTCTGTTCTTTGCTGGTTTCATCCGTTTTGCACTGTTTTTTTCCCCCATCTTCATGGATTTATCTCCCTTTAATCTTTGAAGTTGGTGATTTCGGGAGGAGTCTCTGAGTGGACTATTTTCTTCTCTTGAGGTTGGAGCTGTATCTTTTTTGGCCTGTAGAGGGTGTTGCTGGGCTCTCTCGGGATCAGTCAGGTTGCTGGGTGGGTGGTCCTTCCCTGGAGTTTGTTTGCAGGTGAGATTGGCCCCGCCTTCCAATGGCGTCTCTCCCAGAGTGGAACGGTCTGTCCCTCTAGCGTTAGTCCAAACTCCCGCCCAGGTCCCTGCCGCAACTTGCAGAGCAGGGCGGTAGCCGCTGCTCGGATTTGCATCTACTACCCACGTCGCCTCACCATCAGGCAGGGCCCCTGGGAACGGTAGGTTGCAGGAGGGATGAGGCAAGCACAGGATCCGAAACGGAGCTCCGAGGGGTTGAGTTCCCTGACCCTCCGAGCCGGCTGCACGCTTCACCCTGTCTTGATTTGCCCCCCGGGCGGCTGTCACCCTGCAGCTCCTTCCCTGGGCCCAAATCCAGTGCCCTATCAGTACCACGGAAAAGAACCAGGCACCTCGTTTGGAACCCTGAAGTCCTCCAGCCCTCTCCGTCTCGTTTGCTGTGAGCTGCTTTCCAGTGCCGGCTTCTCTTGGCCATCTTGGCGCCCCCTAAAGTTTTTTCTACTTGAGATTTCTACATTCTGATTTGCAATTTAGAGATTCGTTGTGAAAACTAGAAAGTCATGAATTTAAAGATGAAGGTATACTTTTCTCAATTTGTATACTATTAACTAAACAAGACAGAAGATCCTGACAAGTAGGGTTTATGAAAAGATTAACACATTGTTGTTAAATTCACAACTATTATTTTTAAAGAAATAGTATCCCACAGCCTATTTTAACCAGAGAAACTATACTGTCGATTCCAATCTGCCCTAACTTATGAATATGATCCAACTGAAATGGGACTCATTACAATGGTCGACAAAAACAAGTAGTGCCTGTGTAATAATTGCAGTAAACAAAAAAGGAAGCATCAATATTCTCCCCACCCATCGTCCCCCTGCAGATGGAATGAATATTACTGCTTCTGCAGGTAAAGAATTAGAATTCTTTCTCTCCAGGTAATGTTGAGAAGTTTTACTTCATTTAGTTATCCCATTAAGTCCAATAATATGTATTATTATCTACATTTTACAGATGAGAAAGTGGAAGTTGCTGTAAATTAAATAATGACTTTAAATCAGACATCTAGTTGAGTAGAAAATGAAATTTGTACCTACTGTATATAATTTTTTTCTCATCATTACATTTTACTGCTTCCAGTTAGAATCAAATCCATTCTCTTCCCCATGTTCTGAACTGGTTTGAGTGTTCAGGCATATGACAAAAATGTTCTCTCTCTCATTCCTTCAAACACTGCCACCACCAGAGTTGGTTGTCCATATTTACATACACAGAAGTGGTGGTGTTGAAAAGATCAGAACTGATGTTTATTGAGCAACTACTATGTGCCATTAATGGTGCTGGGCAGGTTAGAATACATTTATTCTTCAGAACAGTGTAAAAGGTAGATATTAATGCCCCCATTTACTGCAAGAAGAGACTCAGAGCTTAAGAGGTTAAATACTGTTTTTCTTGCATAAAGTGATAGGTAATAAGTGAGAGGGTCAGAACCCAAACTCAGTTCAGTCTAATCTGAAGTCCAAGTATTTTCTCTACCCAAGTTTTCCCCGTTAACGTCCCTCTATCCTCCATTTCCCATTTTCATCACCTACTCACTCCCCAGCTCAGCTGCAACCTTAAAAATAAAAGTCTGCATTCCCAGAATAGGAAAAAACAAAATGAACTTCATTTAGAAAGATTTGCCCTCGGATAATCAACAAGTAAGTCCCTAGAAGACTAACTCAAAAAACTTGTTTTATCTTGCCTAACTTGGAATCCATGCAGCACCAAAGCTACTATCCGGAAGGCATTTGCTGAAAACATTTTTAGGCAATAAATAAGAGTTGGGGCAATAGGTCAAAGAAGCAATCACAAAGAAAATAAGAAAATACTTTGAGATGAATGAAAAACAAAAATACAGCATACCAAAACATGGTGTGCAACAAAAGTAATGTTCAGAGAGAAATTTATAGCTGTAAACAACTACGTTATAAAGGAAGAAAGATCTTAAGTCAATAACCTAAATTCCGCCATAAGAAACAACAAAAAGAAAGGGAAAGAACGAACTAGGCCGGGCGTGGTGGCTCACACCTGTAATCCAAGCACTTTGGAGGCCAAGGCGGACGGATCACCTGAGGTCGGGAGTTCAAGACCAGCCTAACCAACATGGTGAAACCCCGTCTTAAAAAAAAAAAAAAAAAAAAAAAAAAAAAAAAAAAAAAAAAAAAAAAAAAAAAAAAAAAAAAAAAAAAAAAAAAAAAAAAAAAAAAAAAAAAAAAAAAAAAAAAAAAAAAAAAAAAAAAAAAAAAAAAAAAAAAAAAAAAAAAAAAAAAAAAAAAGAACGAACTAAACTGAAAACAAAGAGAAAAGAGATATAAAGATATTACAGTGAAGATATAAACAAAATGAGAATAGGAAATATAGAAATAAATGAAATCAAAAGGTGATTCTTTGAAGAGATTAAAAAATGACAAATCTTTACCTATACTGAAAAAAGAGAAGACTCATATTATTAAAATCAGAAGTGAAAGTGGGAACATTACTACCAACCTTACAGAAATAAAATAAGAGAATGCAATGAACAGTTGTATGTCAGGAAATTGGGTAACCTAAATGAAATTGACAAATTGCTTGAAACATGCATGCTATCACAACTCACTCAAAAAAAGAAGAAAGAAAATCTAAATAGACTAAGTAACAAGCAGAGACAATTAGTCAATAATAAAAAAGTTGCAAAGAAGAAAAGCCCAGAATCAGATGTATTCTCTAGTGAATTGAACTAAATCTTTAAAGAACACCAAACCCTTTCGTACACTTTTTTTTTTTTAAGACAGGGTCTTACTCTGTCACCCAGGCTGGAGTGCAATGGCATGATCTCGGCTCACTGCAACCTCCACCTCCCAGGTTCAAGAGATTCTCCTCTCAGCTTCCTGAGTAGCTGAGATCATAGGCATGTGCCACTATGCCCAGTTAATTTTTTTTTTTTTTTATTTTTAGTAGAGACAGGGTTTCACCATTTTGGCCATGCTGGTCTCAAACTCCTGACCTCAGGTGATCCACTCGCCTCAGCCTCCCAGAGTTCTGGGATTATAGGCATGAGCCACTGTGCCCAACCTCAAACTCTTTTTAAAAACATGAGAGGGAACACTTCTTAACTCATTTTATGAGACTTCTTTTTTTTTTTTCTTTGTTTGTAAAAATTTTTTTGTTGAGATGGAGTCTTGTTCTGTTGCCCAGGCTGGAGTGCAGTGGTACCATCTTGACTCACTACAACCTCCACCTCCCGAGTTTAAGTGATTCTCCTGCCTCAGCCTCCTGAATAGCTGGGTTTACAGGTGCCTACCACCACTCCTGTTGATTTTTGTATTTTTAGTAGAGATGGGGTTTCACCATGTTGGCCAGACTGGTCTCAAACTACTGACCTCAGGTGATCCGCCCCCCTCGGCCTCCCAAAGTGCTGGGATTACAAGCGTGAGCCACCAAGTCCGGTCGAGGCTTCTATTACCTTGATATCAAAAGCAGGTAGAGACACCGCAAGAAAAAAAAGCACAGACCAATATCCCTCAACAAAATACTAGCAAACCAAATCTAGACGAATATTAAATGAATTAAATATTGTAAAGATGATCAAGTAGTTTATCCCAGAAATGCAAAGTTGGTTCAACATAGTAAAAAATTAATCAATGTAATATATCATATTTGTAGAGTAAAAGGGGGAAAACCCCACATGAGCATCTCTGTAAACAGAAGAAAAATTTGATAACATCTAATACCCTTCTGTGATAAAAACATGGAATAGACAAACTAGGAATAGAACAAGCTAGGAATAGAAGGGAACTTCCTCAATCTGATGAAGGTAATTTATGAAAAACCCACAACTAACGTTATACTTAATGGTTAAAGACTGAAAGCTTTTTCCATAAGATCAGTAAAAAGACAAGGATGTCTGCTCTTGCCATTTCTATTCATATAATTAAGGGGCATTATATAGAAAACCCTAAAGGAATAAAAAATATGAAACCTCTTAACTCTAATAAAAAAGTTCAATAGTTGCAGTATACAAGATCGATATACAAAAATAAGTTCTATTTTTGTACATTAGCAAGGAACAATCGAAATATGAAATTACAAAAACAACTTACTAACAATAGCATCAAAAAGAATTGAAGTAAATTTAACCAAGGAAGTGAAGGAAACTTCAAAACATTATTAAATTAGAGACCTAAGTGAATAAAAGATCATGCTAAGTTCGTTAAGTGAAAGACTTAATATTGTCAGGATGGCAATATTACCCAAATCTATAGATTCAATGCCATCTGTATCTCTATTAATGCAATCTATACATCTATAGTCAATTTTATTATTATGTTTTTTTTTGGAGACAGAGTCTCACTCTGTTGCCCAGGGCACGATCTCAGATCACTGTATCCTCTACCTCCCAGGCTCAAGTGATTCTCCAGCTCAGGCTACTGAGTAGCTGGGATTACAGTCACACACCACCATACCTTGCTAATTTTTGTATTTTTAGTAAAGACAGGGTTTCATCATGTTGGCCAGACTGGTCTTGAACTTGGGCCTCAAATGATCAATCTGCCTCAGCCTCCTGAAGTGCTGGGATTTACAGGCATGAGCCACTACACCCAGCTCAATTGATTTTTGACAATGGTGCCAAGACTATTCAATGGAGAAAAAAAGAGTTTTTTTTTTTCAAGAAATGGCACTGGGACAATTGGATGTCCATATGCAAATGACTAGACCCATACCTCACACTACATATAAAAATAAATCTCAGAGTTGACCAAATACACAAAGGGGAAAACCTATATGTAAATCTTCATAACCTTGGATCAGGCAGTATTTCTTAATTATGAGACCAGAAGCACAAGAAACAAAACAATACAGATAAGCTGGACTTCATCAAAATTAAAAATGTTTGTGTATCTAAGGACACTCTCAAGAAAGTGAAAAGGTAATCCTCAGAGTGGAAGAACTTTTTTATAAATTATACATCGGATGAAGGTCTCACGTCCAGAATGTATTTTATATAAAGAACAATAAAAAAAATCCTCAGAAGTATTTAAAAACAGGTGAAATACAAACAGACAAAAAAGTACAATGAAAAGACAATCTAATTAAAAGCTAGAAAAAAGAAAGCTGGGTGCAGTGGCTCACACATATAATCCCAGCGCATTGGGAGGCAGAGGCAGGTGGATCACCTGAGGTCAAGTTTGAGACTAGCCCGACCAACATGGTGAATCCCAGTCTCTATTAAATACAAAAAATTAGCTGGGTGTGGTGGTACATGCCAGCTACTTGGGAGTCTGAGGCAGGAGAATCTCTTGAACCTGGGAGACGGAGGTTGCAGTGGGCCGGGATTGCGCCATTTCACTCCAGCCTGGGCAAGAAGAGTGAAACTCTATCTTAAAAAAAAATGGACAAAGGATATTTTGCACAAACAGCTATTCTCCAAAAAAGATAGACAAATGGCAAATAAACACATGAACAAGTAAGAAATGCATAAACAAGTTACCCATATAATTAGTCCTGAGGGAAATGCAGATCAAAACTACAATGAAATACTATGAAACATACACTAAATTAGCTATAATTTTACAAATAGAAATTAATAACTAGCTGTTGGTGAGGATATGGAGAAACTGGAATCTTCATACACTGCTGGTGAGAAATTCCACTCCTATGTATGTACCCAAAAAGACTGAAAACGTATGTTTGCACAAAAATTTGTACATGAGTGTTTTTTTTTTTTTTTACATATTGAATAGTCTTGGCACCATTGTCAAAAATCAGTTGACTATAGATGTATAAATTGCATTAATATAGATATAGATTGCATTGAGTTTATAGATTTGGATAGTATTGCCATCTTAACAGTATTCTTTCAGTAATATGTTCATAATAACCAAATAATGGAAACAAACCAAATGTTCAACTGATACATGGATTTTTTGTTTTTTGTTTTGAGATGGAACCTCGCCCTTGTTGCCCAGGCTGGAGTGCAGTGCTGAGATCTCAGCTCACTGCAACCTCTACCTCCCAGGTTCAAGTGATTCTCCTGTCTCAGCCTCCTGAGTAGCTGGGATTACAAGCATACGCCACCACACCTGGCAAATTTTGTATTTTTAGTAGAGATGGGGTTCCTCTGTGTTGGTCAGGCTGGTCTCCCAGCGATGCATGGTTTTTTAAAATGTTATATATCCATATAGTAGAATACTATTCATTTATGAAAAGGAATATGTAAGGATACAGGCTACAATATGGATGTACCTTGAAACCATGATGCTAAATGAAAAAAGTCAGACACAGAAGGCTGCATATTGTATAAGTCCATTTACATGCAATGCCCAGAGGAGGCAAAAGTATAGAGACAGAAGGTAAATTAGTGGTTGCCAGGGAATGGGGAAGTTAACGTATAGAAATCACATTCTATGTGCCAAGACCTCTTCTAAGTCCTTTGCAGATATTATCTCATCTGATCACTACAGAGCTTTGTAAGATAGACACAAGTATTATCCTGCTTTTATATTATATCTGGTAAAACTGGAGCATGAAATGATTAAGTAAATTCATACATCTAGTATGTAGCAGAACTAGAAGGTAAGCTCAGGTCTTGCCAACTTTGAGTCTGGAATCTCAATAGCGGTATGCAGGAGCTGAATTCTACAAGTTTGAAAGCTAATTGCCTGCATCTTTTCCCAATTTCAAGTTCAGTAACTTCAAGTTGGCAGACTGAAATTGGCTATGATGGAAATATTATGTATTTACATAGTGGAAATTGGCAAATACTACAAATCAGGGTTGTTTTTTCTGGACAGTTTACCAGATCTCAACCACTGTATTAATCAGCCTCCATAGGCACCAAGGTAAATAAATATAATGGCTTATTTTAAAAGCACCCAATTAATACATTAAGAAAGTCCTACATATAAAGTCAAGAGAAAATTCATTTAAAAGTTTGGGCTATAATCTATCCGCTTTCTACCTACAGTATTCTGATATAAACAACTTTTCTAATTTTGGATTTGTGAGATGTTTTATTCCAAAATTCATATATTAAAGCAGGAAATTTTTAGAAATGTAAAGGTGGTGATTTATAATCAGAACTGAGTATCAGAAGCTACTAATATCCATATTGTTATGTATGTTTTGCCATGTTCCCGAGTAGGCTATTAGCTGAAAATCTGGAAAATGATTCATAAGTATTAAATATTTAATTTTTATCTAACGTATTTCTCTTCTACAAAGTGGAATTTGAGGAAAAAGATACTACAGCTATTTCTTCATAATAAATAATGTATCTAAAGCAAAATTATGTATATGCATCATGACTTATGAAAGCATGAATTTGTTTTAAAGGGAGGTCACATTACAGATATAAAGGAGAACATCAAGGTTTATTTCCCCTCCCTTCATTAAGCATGAGCAAAGTAATTCCGTTTGAAATTTTCTGAATCTAGTATCTTCCTGAGTTGAAAATTTCTAACTGATGGAAGTTTTTATGACCATGGTGCAAATCTCTACTTTTAAAAAGTAATTCATACATATTATATTGGTAGGTATTCTTCATTCATGGGGGAAAAAATGGGATTGGGTTTCTAACTGGGTCTTTCAAAGATTCAGGTAGCTGTGTGTATTCTAAAGTGAAAGCTAAGGAACACTTCTTTAAACTTTTGAATTCTAAATCATGTCAAGCTGATAAAATATGCTAATATTTCTCATATAAATAAAGTATGACAGTTTTGAGAGAAGCAATCACAATTCTGTAGCATTTCCCACTAAAAATGTTGTTAGATTTGTTTGTAAGATTTAATTAAGCCTAATCATATCTTGACTAATATTTTGGCTCAGTGAAGAAAATAGTGTGAAGAAAAGACAATGTAGTTTTGTGGTTAAACATGCAGATTTGGAGCCGAAATACTTCGTTCACATCTCACTTAACCAAGTGTTCGATGTTGGGCAAGTTGATGATCTTCTCTCAGCCTCTGTTTCTACTGTCAGATTTTTCAGTGATATCATGTATAAGGCACTTAGCACAGCCTAAAGACCAAGTGTTTTATATATGTTACCTATATTATTAGATGGGTACCTTGGCTCATTGGATAATCTAATGATATTTCTGTAGGTCATTTTGTTGTGCTTTATTTATGAATACATCCATTATAAGTAATTCTTCACAGGAAGTTATTATAAAGAAATAGTAAGATAATAATTTCAGCATGTTGCCACATCCCAGTTACTAGTTGAAATACCTTCCATATTCTGATTTTTAATCCTCATGATAATCTGTGAAGCAGATACTATACCACTGGAGCTGGACACTGTGGCCCAGGGGAGTTAAGCAGTTTGCCAAAGCCCAGATAGCTTTTAAATGGTAGAGCTAGGAGCTGAATGGATAAAGGATTTGAACAGGATCTAGCATAAGCGTTCTTCACCACTATATTATGTTGCCTCTCCTTGATGCAGCTTCAGTGGTCTCTAAAGATCTAATTTCTGCACATACAAAAAAAGATAAAGGTAAAGTAAAATACAATAGACACCTTAAATCTCCTTTGGATGCAAGTGAGAAATAAATTGCACATATGTATTAGTCTGTATGTACATGTATATACAGACTATGTTAAAATCCTATGCTTCCCTCTGGCCATAGAGAAGGCGATCTGATGAGGTTTCACCGACATGAAAAGAGACTGATTCAATTGGCCACATATGAAAATCGATCTCATTGTCATACAGTGTACATACTACCTAGTTACCTAAAACAAACTGAAGTCCATTGTGCTGCAAGTGGACAGAGAACTCTAAAGAGAGGTCCAGCAGCTGTTGGGGTAAGGGTCAGAGCAGCAGGACCTTCTAGTGCATCCCTGGCTCAAGGACTGGTTTTGGAGTTTTTCCAATGTGATTTTAATAATCACCCAAATTGATAAGGCTCAGAGAGACTTATTCATCTTAATCAAAACTAAAAGCCCACAAGCAAGAAAACAAACCTGACTGGAATTCTCCTATCAGCTCATTAATTGTTTCTCTTCTTTGTAAGCAAGACATGAGAAATGAAATTAAGTAAGTTTGCTTACTGAGTAAAATCAGAATATTCCTGGCTGCAGTGGTTTCTTCTGTGGCTTCTTCTCTCAAGCTTTTTATCTTTTTATATGCTAGATAAAGGAAGACTAAACCTACTATTTCTCAAAGAAATAAAACAATCTCTTATTATATCTGTCACCACTCTGCCTAAGATGTTGTCAAATCTTCAACTTAAAAACAAAAGTTAAGTATCTCTCATATGCTAGGCACTAAGTGATATGGTTTGGCTGTGTCCCCACCCAAATCTCATCTTGAATTATAGCTCTGGTAATCCCCATGTGTCAAGGGTGAGACTGGGTGGAGTAAATTGAATCATGGGAGCAGTTTCCCCCCTGCTGTGCTACTGATAGTGAGTGAGTTCACAAGATCTAATGGTTTTATAAAGGGCTTCCCTCTTCACTCAGCACTCATTCACTCTCCTGCTGCCCGGCGAAGAGGTGCCTTCTACCATGATTATAAGTTTCTGGAAGTGTCACCAGCCATGCTGAAATGTGAGTCAATCAAACGTTTTTCCTTTATAAATTACCCAGTCTTGGATATATTGGCAGTGAGAGAACAGACTAATAAACTGGTACTGCAGAGAGTGGGGTGTGGCTATAAGGATACCCAGAAATGTGGAAGAACTTTGGAACTGGGTAACAGGCAGAGGTTGGAACAGTTTGAAGGACTCAGAGAAAGACAGAAAAATGTGGGAAAGTTTGAAACTTCCTAGGGGCTGGTTGAATGGCTCTGAACAAAATGCTGATAGTAATATAGACAATGAAATCCAGGATGAGGTGGTCTTAGATGGAAACGAGGAACTTGTTGGGAACTGGAGCAAAGATGACTCTTGTTGTGCTTTAGCAAAGTGACTGGTGGCTTTTTGCCCCAGCCCTAGAGATCTGTGGAACTTTGAACTTGAGAGAGATGATTTGAATATCTGGTGGAAGAAATTTCTAAGCGGCAAAGCATTCAACAGGAAGCAGAACATAAAAGTTTGGAAAATTTGTAGACTGACAATGTGATTGAAAAGAAAAACCCATTTTCTAGGGAGATATTTAAGCCAGCTGCAGAAATTTGCATAAGTAATAAGGATCCTGATGTTATTCATCAAGGCAATAGGAAAAATGTCTCCAAGACCTGTCAGAGACCTGCATGCCAGATTCTCCCATCACAGGCCCAGAGGCCTAGAAGGGAAAAATGGTTTCCTGGACCAGTCTGTTCTAGCTGCTCCAACTGTGGCTAAAAAGGGCCAAGGTAGAGCTCAGGATGTTGCTTCAGAAGGTGCAAGCCCCCAGCCTTGGCAGCTCCCATGTGGTGTTGGTCTTGTGGGTGCACAGAAGACAAGAATTAAGGTTTGGGAACCTCTGCTGGGTTTCAGAGGCTGTATGGAAATGCCTGGATGTCCAGGCAAAAGTTTTCTGCAGGAACAGAGCCCTCATGAAGAACATCTGCTAGGGAAGTGCAGAAGGGAAATGTGGGGTCAGAGCCCCCACGCAGAGTCCCCACTGTGGCACTGTCTAGTGGAGCTGTGAGAAGAGGACCACCATCCTTCAGACCCCAGAATGATGGATCCACCGATAGCTTGCACCATGCACCTGAGAAACCACAGACACTCAATGCCAGCCCATGAAAGCAGCCAGGAGAAATGTTGTACCTTTCAAAGCCATAGGGGCAGAGCTGCTCAAAGCTGTGGGAACCCACTCCTTGCATCAGTGTGACTTGGATGTAAAACATGGAGTCAAAGGAGATCGTTTTGGACTTTTAAGGCTTAATGACTGCCCCGTTGGATTTCAGACTTGCATGGGGCCTGTGGCCCATTTGTTTTGGCCAATTTCTCCCATTTGGAAAGCATGTAGTTATCAAATGCCTGTGCCCCTATTGTATCTCAGAAGTAACTAACTTGCTTTTGATTTTACAGGCTCATAGGCAGAAGGGACTTCACTTCCCTCAGTTGACAATTTGGGCTTAAACTTTTGAGTTAATGATGGAATGAGTTAAGACTTTGGGGAATTGTTGAACAGGGTATGATTGTGTTTTGAAATGTGAGGACGTGAGATTTGGGAGGGACTGGGGCAGAATGATATGGTTTGACTGTGTCTCCATCCAAATCTCATCTTGAATTGTAGTTCCTATAATCCTCACATGTCAAGGGTAGGACCAGGTGGAGATAATTGAATAATAAGGCTAGTTTCTTCATGCTGTTCTTATGATAGTGAGTTCTTACGAGATTTGATGCTTTTATAAGGGGCTTCCCCATTCACTTGGCACTCATTCTCTCTCCTGCAGCCCTGTGAAGAGGTGACTTCCACCATGACTGTAAGTTTCCTGTGACCTCCTCAGTCATGCAGAACTTTGAGTCAATTAAACATCTTTCCTTTATAAATTACCTAGATTTGGGTATGTCTTTATTAGCAGTGTGAGAAGAGACTAATACACTGAGGATACAGAGATTAAGATACAAACCCTGTCCTTGAGGACCTAACAGAGGAAGACAAAAATGGAAACAGATCACTGCAAAGCAGTAGTAGCAATCCCTATGTTAGTGATGTATGCTGGATGCTATAAAGATAGGAGGCTCTTGGGAGGCCAAGGTGGGCGGATCATGAGGTCAAGGGATCAAGACCATCCTGGCCAACATGGTGAAACCCCATCTCTACTAAAAATACAAAAATTAGCCAGACTTGGTGGCAGGTGCCTGTAGTCCCATCTACTCAGGAGGCTGAGGCAGGTGAATCACTTCAACCTGGGAGGCGGAGGTTGTAGTGAGCCAAGATCATGTCACTGCACTCCAGCCTGATGACAGAGCGAGACTCCGTCTCAAAAATAAGTAATTAATTATGATGAGAGGTTCACCTCATTTTTACATCCTTGATTGGCATTTGAAGGAAAGTGTATGAAAAGCTTTTCCTCTCATCTTTCTTCCTCCATGAATTTATTCATTTGTTAGCAACTGCATGTACCACCCCAAATTCATGTGTTGAAATCCTAACTCTCACTGTGATGGTATTAGGAGGTGTGGCCTTTCAGAAGCAATTAAATCGAAACAGTTGAGCTCTCATGAATGGGACTTGTGCTTCTCTGATATGGTTTGGATTTGTGTCCTGACCCAAATATCATTTTGAATTACAATCTCCAGTGTTGGAAGAAGGGCCTGGTGGGAGGTAATTGGATCATAAGGACAGACTTTCCCCTTGCTGTTCTGACAGTAAGTTCTCACAAGATCTGGTTAATAGTGTGTAGCACCTCCCCTTTCTCTGTCTTTCCCCTGTTCCAGACATGTAAGACGTGCTTGCTTCCCCTTCACCTTCTGCCATGATTGTAAGTTTCCTGAGGCCTCCCCAACTATACATCCTGTACACCCTGTGAAATTGTGAGCCAATTAAACCTCTTTTATCTATAAATGGCCCAGTCTCAGGTAGTTCTTTACAGCAGTGCAATAGCAGACTAATACACCTTGTAAGAAGAAACAGGAGAACTTGCTTTTTCTATTTACTCCTTGCCATGTAAGGGTACAATGAGAAGATGGTCATCTGCAAACCAAGAAGTGGGCCCTCACCTCGCTAGATCTATCAGCACCTTGATTCTGGACTTCCAGCCTCCAGTACTGTGAGAAATAAGTATTTGTTATTGGCAAGCTCTCCTTGCCAATTCCATTCGTCTAGTCAATAAGTCTAAGGTAATTGGTTATAACAGCCTTAGCTGACTAATACATCATCCATTTCCTCTTGTTCTGTACCATTAATCTCACTTTCCCCATGACTTTCTTCTCTGTAGCCTTTAAACAAGTATATTTTATCCTCATCTTAAAAAAAGTTTTCTATACTATTCTTCCTCACAGTACTAGCCTATCTTGTCCTTCTCCCAACTCCAAACTCTTAAATAGTCCAGTCTTAGATCTACTTTTTAAAAATTCTCATTCCTGCCACAGCACATTATACCATTATCTCAAATTCCTCTTGATACGAGTCACCAATGGCATTCTAAGTACCAACACCAAGGATCTACATCAATTTTTATTCTGGCAGATTTCCCACAGCATCTGAAACTGTTGACTCCTCCTGAAACCCTTTTGTTAAATGAATAAAAAACTAAAATAAAGTGTCAATAACTGGAAGATAACAGAGAAAAGTTAACTAATGGTGGTGGTTTGGGCATAGAAAAGGGGAAACTGTCAAGACTGAAACTTGGAAAATGAGTGGATGCTATCAGAAGGAGCAAGGGAATCTTAACAGAGCTGACTCCTCCTGAAACCCTTTTCCTCCTTGGCTCTGTTCCCTCTCAAATTAATTTCTCTTAAAATGTCTTGAGTGAGAAGCTTAAATTCATTTTTGTTTTCCTGCATGAACTCTTTTTACTCTACCTGCTTTTCTTGGGTGATTTTGTCTCCAAGAACTCCAGGTACCATCTGTATGTGCCAATCATCAGAGGCCCGGATGGAAACAGATGGCACTCTCAAATGGGGTAATTGAGAAGGTTTTAATAAAGCAACTATTTACTATGTCTAAGGGAAACCAGAAAGGAATGTTCAGTACCCTAGGTCTTATTGCCCTGAGGCCTGAGGGGATAAAGGAAGAAAGCCATTTTTGGAATCTAGAGAGTGAATGCCTAATAAGGATCACTGGGAAAGAGCGGCACCCGTTGGAAGAGGTATGCAACTAGACTATGGTGACCTTAAAGGGAAGGAGTCATAAAATAAATATCTAAAACTTACTCTCTTCAGGCTCTTTGAACTTTTGCTGGCGCCTCCCATTGCGTACACCCACCTGGAAGCTAACATACAGTAATGAAATCAAGGGATCCTAGGGCACAGAGAAGACTGAAAAGTGTATGGAGAGGGACAAACGGAAAATGTCTAGCCCAGATGCTGTATCTCTTGTTTTAACTGCTCTTCTGAGATCTTGACGTATATTTCCATTTTCATCTCTAATCTATTTGCATCACACCTATGAGCCTTAAAGTTAATTGGCCCATGTCTTCTGTTTTTCTTACAGAATCTTTCTCATTTAGTGATGCAATTACTTTCTTCCAATCCAAAGACCATGGAATGTCCTTCACTTTCCTTCTCCTATAGCTCTCCCATTGAGGTCTGGCAATTACTTTTTCATAGAAACGTTTTTTTTTTTTTTTTTTTGAATTCTGAGCTCTCCTTGCCGATTCCATTCGTCCAATCAATATCCTTATGTTCCCTTTCCTAGACTTCTGTAATGATTTCCCAACTCAATTCCCCATAACTGTTCTTCTCACCACTCTTTTAATGCATATACACTGCTATCAGTTAACTTCCTAAAACACAGATCTAATCATGACATTCCATTGTGTAAAATTTCTAATAGAGCTCTGTTGCCTTGGCATAAAATCTAAACTTCACATGTAACCTCCAAGGCACTAACCTATGCCTTTAGTATCACTTACCTATTCAGCAACCTCTTGAACACTAACTGTGTGCCTGATAAGAGACTAGATGCTAAAAAACACAAACAAGAGATCGAGCACACACTCCAGCCACTAGACTGCAATGAGAGTCATAAATGAATTAAAAAATGAAACTCAAGTGCCAATAACTAGGAGATAATAGAGAAAAGTTAACTAATGGTGAAGGTTTGGGCATAGAATAGGGGACACTGTTAAGACTGAAACTTGGGAAATAAGTAGATGTTATCAGAAGGAGCAGGGGCATCCCAACAGAGGAATTCATGTTTCCATGTATAACAGCATAAAATAAGGTGATTTAGTGAACTAAAAGTGATGGGTTAAAACAATGGTCTTCCTTCTGGGGGGTGACATTCAGCTGGCCATTCAGGGCAACGGACTTTCCATCCCAGAACCATAGCCCAATTATCCATAACCTTGTGGAGAAGATCCCAGTGCTGGTGAACGCTGCTGTGACTTATTTGAAGCCTCAGTTGGCCACATTTGGTACTACACCAAGATTGAGCTGATTCCTCACACCTCTGCTGAGATCCCTAGAGCTTTTCAGAGACTATAAAAAATAGTCAATCGTAGCTTCGAACAACTCACAGTTAAGGAAGCTGTGCTGAATGGTTTGGTGACCACTGAGGCGTTGATGTGGTTTTATGTCGGAGAGATCATAGGCAAGCATGGCATCATTGGCTATAATGTTTGAAGACCAATCTTTAACATCTGATTATATTTGATTTATTATTTGAGTGTTGTTGGACCACGCTATCTGAATAAAATAAGATTTCTCAAAAAAAAAAGGTCTTCAAGAATTGTACATATAAAATTTGTGCTTTCCCAGTATGTAAATTATAGATCAATTGTTTTTAATTAAAGGGTAATTTGGGGGAGTAATAAAAGAATTCTGGCCGGGCACGGTGGCTCATGCCAGTAATCCCAGCACTTTGGGAGGCTGAGGCGGGCGGATCACCTGAGGTCAGGATCAAGGCCAGCCTGGCCAACACGGAGAAACTCCATCTCTAAAAAATAATAATAATAATAATAATAATTCTGTGCCATGATTGAGCTGTATATATTTGTAAAACTTTAACAAACTGTACATTTAAAATATGCACTTTTTAAAATAGTATGTGTATTAACTACATCTCAGTTTTAAAAAGGATAATGTGGCCATCAAAAAGATTTAGTTTTTCTCCATCCCTTATCAGTTATATGCAATTAAACAGGTTACTAATCTTCTCTAATTTTTCTGATCTAAAGTAATAACACCTTCCTCATAGGACTATAGAAGACTTTTTTGGTGTTTAGCATGTAGCAGATAATGAATGAATGAGATCTGTCAAATGGTACTTGAATGTATATAGGGTTTATCAAGACATACAGAAAGAATCCAAGTCTGAAAAGTATGCAGCGACATCTCAAAACCACCTATGTTTGTATTTTTAGAAAAATCAACTTGGTTTCAGTGTGGAGGACTAGAGTACAGACAGGGTGTAGCAGGAATCTCATTAGGAAACTAATAGAGTAAAAAAAGGAAGGGACCAAATAATGACAGTACCATATTCCTTGGAGTGACAGAATATGGCAGTTGGCTGTGGAGGCAAAGATAAGGGTAGTGCCATTTTGCAAGAAAGTAAGGAGACTTGGATACATAAAGGAGTTCAATTTTGAGAGTTACGTGAGATGCCTGTAGGGTTCAGAGATAGATCTGTATAGTACACAAGTGGATATATGGCTCTGGACCCCTAAGTTCAGACAAGATTTGCTATTATAGGTCAGTTGCAGTAGCTTATGCCTGTGATCCCAGCACTTTGGGAGGCTGAGGCAGGCAAATCACCTGAGGTTGGGAGTTTGAGACCAGCCTGACCAATGTGGTGAAACCTGGTCTCTACTAAAAATACAAAATTAGCCAGGCATGGTGGCACATGCCTGTAATCCCAGCTACTCTGGAGGCTGAGGCAAGTGAATCGCTTGAACCTGGGAGGGGGAGGTTGCGGTGAGCTGAGATCGCACCATTGCACTCCAGCCTGGGCAACAAGAGCAAAACTCTGTCTCAAAAAAAAAAAAAAAAAAAAAAAAAAAGATTTGTTTATATATATGTATAGTTACTATATATGTATAGATGAAATCCCTATAGTAAATATATATATTTACTATGGTAATATATATGTCACTGTGGTAGAGATTTGATCCATTTAATATTAAGATCATCCAACTAATTTTTCTACCTGAGTCCTTTTGACTTCAAATACTAGATATAGATATATAAATACATAGTAACAACTATGTATACTTACTATATATATATATGTATTTACTATGTATATATAGATATATAGTAACAAATCTTTTTGTTTTTAAGACTGAGTCTTACTCTGTTGCCCAGACTGGTGTGCAGTGGTGTGATCTTAGTTCACTGCAACCTCTGCACCCCTGGATTCAATTGATTCTCCTGCCTCAGCCTCCCAAGTAGCTGGGATTACAGGTGCCCACCACCATGCCTGGCTAATTTTTGTATTTTTAGTAGAAACAGGATTTCACCATCTTGGCCAGACCAGTCGCGAACTCCTGACCTCAGGTGATCTGCCCTCCTTGGCATCCCAAAGTGCTGGAATTATAAGCATGAGCCACTGCGCCCTGCCAGATTTGTTATTTTATGTTGAACTAACAGCAAGATAGAAATAAGAGTTACTCTCTAAGAGAGAACCAAACAGGTTTTGCAGAAATCATTTTGGAGAAATGATGGTATCCAAGAGAGTACAGGTAGATGTAAGCCTGGAGAATTACGAGAATATTTAAAATCTAATTCAGGTCATCTGGGTGTACATTTAAGTCTCCTTGGGGAAGCAAACAGAGGTTTGACTGCAACCATGGAAGTTTACATCTAGTTACTTTGCTGTCTTTAGAAACGAGGGAATGTCTGCATGATACGTAAGAAAGAGGCAGCCAGAAAAAATGTCTGTTTCTCTTACTCTCTAATATGTATGTCACTGTGGTAGAGATTTGATCCCATTTAATATTAAGATCATCTAACTAATTTTTCTACCTGAATCCTTTTGACTTCAAATTCTAGTATCAAGCATTACATTAGGTTGCCTTCTTAGAAGATATTTTTATGTTTTGTTGAGATGAAGCCTTGGGAAACATATCTAATAAGGTGACTAGGTGTAACCTCTAGTTCTGTATGCATGCTTTTGAAAATAGGAGGACATATTAGTCTAGATTCTCTGGGAAGCAGAGGCCAAGGCAGGATTTGACATGCAAGAGATTTATTGGGGTAAAAACCTGGGAGAGAAATAGGGTAGAGAGTGGGAGGAGCCTGGGAGAATTACCTGACTCTTAGGAAGGAGAAAGGGAAGGCAGACAGGCAGGGAGGCAGCTGGGCAGGAAGAAGGGAATGAATGAATGAGACTGTAGTACAGTTCTCAGCAAGACAGGAACTTGAATGGATTATTTGGTGGCATTTCCTGCTTCTATCATATAGCTGAGATCTTTAGGGTTGCTTCTTAGCCCAGAGAAAGTGAATTACAAATACATAGTGACTAGCATAATTATATAATAATAATATTTACTATAAATATAAAGAAAATCACTGGGTACTTTGATGAAACAGGTGTCTATGGTTCATACTGGGGGAGGCATATGGAGAGATTTTGAATGCCTTGCCTTATTTATGCCGTGGATCTTAATTAGATGACACAAGCCCATCTTTGAGGTCCTGAGAAACTCAGCATGTTAATCAAAGATCTATAAATCATATGACTGAGGGGAGTTTGCCACATGACTTAAGAACATTATGGAGTGGACACCAGGACTCCAAGATGGAGTCAGTCATACCAGTGAAGGACAAGAAACTTCTGGAGGTCAAACAAGGGGAGCTGCCAAGCTGGATCTTGACACAGGACTTCAGCCCTAGTGGCATTGCCAGAGCGTTTCAGAGGTTAGTACCGGTATTACAAGCACATCAGCGTGAAGAAGGGGAGCATCTCAGGGATTACCATGGTGCTGGCAAGCTACGTGGTCTTCAGCTACTCCTTTTCCTACAAGGAGCTCAAGCATGAGCAGCAACGCAAGCAACACTGAAGAAGGGTACACGCTCTGCTCTCCCCACCTATGACCTTCTTGGCCCAAGCTCCTCCATAAGGAACACAATCTCCATCGTTGCTGAAATCCTTTCTGATCCTAATTGGAATTAACCTCTAAATAAAAGATGACTGGTATCAAAAAAATATATGTTTTCACTCATTTTACAAAGTAAGTAGGTTTTTGAAAACTTTTTATTCAAAAATAATTTCAAGCTTACCAAAATGTTACAAAAAAGTATACAATAAAGTGTGCAAAAATGTATCTATTGTTGACATTTTACTACACTTGATTTATAATTCACTTTCTTTTTAAATCTGTAGAGATGGAGTCTCACTGCTTTGTTGCCAGACACAAGAGTTTTGACTTGCTCCATTTCTGACATTGGCCATTTCAGCTGTCGTCACCTGGTGGTCCCTTGCTACAGGGAGGTCACCACATTGATGCCTAACTTAGGGAAGACACCTAATTGGCATAGTGCACGACAGCCCACAACTCCTGTGCTCAAGCAATCCTCCCACCTCAGCCTCTTGAGTAGCTGGGACTACAGGTGTGCACCAGGATGCCCAGCTCTCTCACTGCGCTTGATTTTTTTTTTTAATCCATTTAGGATAGCTTATAAATACATTGTGTATCTTTACCTCTAACACTTCTGTGTGTATTTCCTAATAATGCTGAGATTATTTCCATAATATATATTTGCATTCATTTGCATTCCAGTGTTGACAGTTCATTCAATAACATACTTTATAGCACGTTTTCCTCTTTGGTACAGAATCCAGGCTAGGGTCAGGTATTATATTTAAATGTGGCTCTTTAGCTTGCTTTAAACTGGAACATGAAATAATCTTTTGATAAAGTAAATCTGATTTATTGAAGGATGTTAACTTTGAGGTCAGAGACTTTGACAGTTTCATATATTGCTTATGCACGTGGCCTAGAACAGTGCCTGGTCCATGGTAGCTCTCAGTAAATATCTGATGAATAACTGAATTTTTGTGAATGTCCATATTTTCTTAAGAGGAGTTGGTATAAGTGAGTTACATTAGTGTTTGCCTCTTAAGTAGAATTTATATTATGTTTAAAAATTCCTATCTATACAAATAATTTAACATGTTTTTTTATAAGTAGATTTGTGTGCAGAGAGCTTAAGTGTTCCTTAAGCCCTCACCTCTGTATTCCCTGCCCATACCATTACCTTAAGTCCCTTTCAACCTTGTACCAATTTAAACCTTTTAGTGTTGTTTGAAAGTGAAATGGAAACCCAAGCTCTTCTGGCACAAAGATTGGCATCCAGTGTGACTGTCCTCTGGGCAGTGCAAAACATTTGCTTCCTGTATCAAGGGCTGTAATGAATCTGAATGTTCAGATACAACTAGTAGTCATGCTAAAAAAAAAAGTGCATGCTGGCTCCTCTGTCAACATGATGACTGACAGAATGTACATGTGGTAGGAGGCTCACCGACATGATTTCAATCATAACTCTGTGAATGGAATGCCCAGAAATGCTGTCCATCAGTCACAGAAATCTCCACTTTGCTCCAGAGGGCCCATTACATCATTCCTACATTGTCTGAATTGCAGCTTGCTGATGGAATTGAAGGATGGCCCAGCCTCTTGCTAGCCACACCAATGATCTCATTTCAAGAACTGGTTCGTGAGAGTCCATCTACTAACTACACAACCTACTACTCTATTCTTAATATGAAACTAGGGTCAAAATAACCAAGTGTTCCTAAGGATAACTTGCTCACAGTGCTGGCTATTCATTACTCCATCAGCCAGGAAAGACACTGGTGTTGAGGCTGACACACTTATCAAGGAAAATAAGTACCATGGCTTCCAGCATTTTGACCAAACCTCAGATGTATGGCCTTCTTGCAAAGCATCTGTGGTTTCACATGGCTGGAGCATTTGCTGTATTCTTGTAGGTTGCAGTGCTCTGTAATGTCCTGTGGCTGAACCAGGAAAGAAAGCATACACAGATTTCTACAGAAATTACAATTCCATGAAAGATTTTGAGGACATGAGGAAGACCGGTACTTTTCAGAGTGCAAAGTGATTTTAGAATGTAAATAATTGTGGGGGTTGAATTACATAGAAGTTTGTCACTGACCTGTGTTCCTGAACTATGAAACATGAATATGTGGGCTTAGAAATCATTTATTTAGGTAAATAATTAACAAATTAAAAAAAGAATACCTTGCTCATAGTGTTAAAGAAATGGAAAAGAGCTGAACTCAAGATGTATATATAGTTTGATTTTATCTATGTGCGGAAAAAAATTTTGCAGAAAGAGGACTGGAAGCAGTAATATGAATGTGGTTACTAGGGTGGCTTCCAAGTGATGGGATGTTGGATGATTTATAGTATCTGATCTTTCGTTGTTGGCTACAAAAACATATTTCTTTGATGATCATAAAAACAGAAATTAAGTGAAAAAAAGAGAGAGGTGTATTTTTATAGCCTCACATTTAAAAATGAAATCTAAAGAAACTGATTAAAATTCCAAGCCATTTTGTACCTCAGTTTTCCCATATGCCAAGTGGGTATGATAATGGCAGTTATAGATTACATGATGGTACTACCTTAGATAACTACATAACATACTTTCATTTTCTCAAAAGAAAGGAATCTCTTATTATTATTATTTTCTATACTTATCTCAGAAGGAATTCTTTCCCTTAACTTTCTGTCAGTCATGGAAAGAAAAGCGTTATAAATACTGACTGGCCTTTTGCCTGCTCTTTTGAAAATCTAACCCAGTAAGAAGGCAAAATAGAGTAATTTATATTTTTATTTTGTTTGTGTATTTTTGAGACAGGGTCTCACTCTGTCACGCCGCCTGGAGTGCAATGGTGCCATCTCAGCTCACCACAATCTCCACCTCCCAGGCTCAAGCGATTCTCCTGCCTCATCCTCCTGCGTAGCTGGGATTACAGGTGTGTGCCACCACACCTGGCTAATTTTTGTATTTTCAGTAGAAACGGGGTTTCATGTTGGCCAGGCTGGTCTTGAACTCCTGACCTCAAATGATCCACCCACCTCAGCCTCCCAACGTGCTGAGATTATAGGTGTGAGCCACCCCGCCTGGCCAAAATAGAGTAACTTTTTAAATGAAGAGACTTATAGCTAATCTCCATCTGACATGTGCTTCCCTCTCTAGCTTATGTTGAAAGAAGTGCTTATTAAGAACAGAGTTGATTCCTTGACTCTCATTCCTCTCCCCACACCCCAATAGAAACCTCTTCTTCACCAACAAAGCTTCTTTCAATTTCTGAATTTATAAATGTGAGAAAACCGTCAGAATATAGTATGTATATTTTTGTAGAATGGTCTTTGGGACAAGAAGATTGACTGACATCTGCAGAAATTACATCTGAGGTTTAGTCCTGTAGGAATAGGGTATACAAATTGTCGGCAAATTATCCATCAGTCCCTGAGAGAAAATGTAAGAGGCATCAGTTTTTCTTCAACAAATACGCTCACACGTTTTGTTGTAACACAACACTCAAGAGAAATCGTCCCTATAAAAACACTACTTTTTCTTCCTTACCTTTGTCAAATGTAGTGTTAGTAAATGTTCACATGCCAATGAATACCCTTTATCATGTGCCAGTTGTGTCCTGAGTGTGATTCAGAACAGAAGAGGCATATGAGCTCTGACTGATGGGTTTATAATCTAAGGAATAAATTGGGGGCCTGGGGCGGTGGCTCATGCCTGTCATCCCAGCACTTTGGGAGGCTGAGGTGCGCACATCACTTGAGGCCAGGAGTTCAAGACTAGCCTGGCCAACATGGTCCTGTCTCTCCTAAAAATACAAAAATTAGCCAAGCGTGCTGGCTGGCACCTGTAATCACAGCTACTTGGAAGGCTGAGGCAGGAGAATTGCTTGATCCCAGGAGGCAGAGGTTGCAGTGAGCCAAGATTGTGCCATTACACTTTAGCCTGGGCGATAGAGTAAGACTCTGTTTCAAAAAAAAAGAATAAATTGAGTTTTGTGGTATAAAAACACATGGTATTGCCTTCATAAGGTGCATAATTAAATAGCCTGTAAGGATTTACATTGTTAACATTAGTAAACACATATAACTTGAACTAAATATAGTAGAATAATGGTAATAATAATGATGGTTGATGCTTCCAGGTCTTACACTCGTCTTTTAAGAGTACATGAAAAATGTGATGTTCTAGATTTTGGAATCAGCCCTTGGCCTTTGTACATACCTGGCTTACAATATTGACTTTGTAAGGCACAGTGCTACTCAAAATGTGGAGAGCAAACTAGCACTGGTCCTCAAACTTTTATTACGTGTCATTATGTAGTTAAGGACAGAAATTGCAAATACACCTTTAGAATCTTTTATATTAACTTGTCAAGTAATTGCATGTCTATTGAATCTCATAACAAATTGGGGGCTTACATTTTACATGTCTGTGTCTTTTTAAATTTCATTTTTTGACTAATTCATTTCTTACTTTACAAATTTGTCCATCCATGACAAATTGGGGAAAAACTAAGACCTCAAAACAAATAGTTTGTTAAACACTGTTCTAGAATGTTGTAAAATAACTGATGAGTTAAATAGAAGCCACTTCTACACTGTAGTATTCTGTTGAGAAACATTAAATTTACCCTGCTTCCATGGCTCCCTGGTGGAGAATACGTTTTAGTTTATGGTTAGTGGTAGGCGGGTAACATCTGCCTGCTTGGTATGTTTTCTGGGTTGTGAGTAAATACAGAACACCTGTTTATTCATAGGAATCACCTGTTGAAGAAAGAATAAATATGTGGGTCACAATGTAGCTCAGGCCTTCGGCCTGGAAAGCTGTCAGCCCGAGGCTCCCCACTTGATGGGCTGCTGGCCCCCCAGATAGATCCACTATGCTGTTCTATCTGGGTGTCTGCCTCTCATTACCTTCAGCACCACCTGGGTGGGGGTCTCCCAACCCAGCTGGTCCTTGGTAGTATTCTTATCCTGGAAAGTGGATTTAACAATAGTACTTGCCTCCTGGGGCTGGATCTGAGAATTAAGGGAAGCTATATGTATGTCAGGTGCTTAGCACAATTCCTGCTTTTGGTAAGTGCCCTCCAAAACATTAGCTCTTAGTAATATTGAATAACAAAGGCTAGAGAAGATGCCATCGTGTGCACATGGGACATAGTTTCTGTTTGCAATGAGGTTTCAGTGAAATCCTCCATCTACACATGATCTTCTGGAATCAGACCAACTGATTTCACAGACCAAAAGTTCATTTACCATTGACTTGCATGAAGGGACCAACATTTGGCTTTTGGTCTTCCCTGACCTTTCAGCATAACTACTTCATCATCGTGGTGTACAACATCCTCCCACCCTAGATTTCCTTTGTCTTCCTTAAGTCATTAAACTGATTGCTGCAGGTCTAAACAATGGAAATATTCTGATCTTTATTGTTTGCTAGGAGCTGGTATTATTTTGGGGTCAGCGTAAAATGACTTGTCACTCAAGGATGGCAAGTATAGAGACATAAACTTTGATTTCAGGAGATATATTACTTAAGGTAGTGGCTCATTGTACAAAGTAAAAAATATAACATCTTTTCTAGTCAAAGTGGCCTAACAATATTTTTCAAAGTGTGTTTAGGCTACATGTCAAAATTGAAGGTCGTTGCCCCTTTAACAGGCATCTGGTGGCCAAAGAAAGCAGCCAGCTATTTCAGGCCATTTCACAGAATAAATGCTTAACTGAGGATAATTCAACCAAAAAGTTTCTAAATCATTTTTGAGTTACAATACAGTGCAATAGAGAACATGAGGCCTTAGAGTAACTTGGGTTCAAATCTTGGTTTTGCAACTTAGTAGCTGGACTCATCATATAAATCCTTATTCTCTTTGAGCCTCAGTTTTCTAATCTGTGAATCAGGGGCTATAAAATCTACAGCACAGGGTCACTGTGAAGATTAAGATAAGGTACAATGGGATAATGACTGTGCATAATAAGAGCTCAAATATTATTAGCTCCCTTCCTTTTCTTTATCCAGTTAATAAACTTCAATTGTTATTTTTTAAATCTACGTGATCACTTTGAGACTCCATCAATAGAATCAGATTTTACAACATATGAAGAAAATACGTCAGTATTTATTTTTAAAAACATGCATTGGATCTGGCAGATTCAGTGAGCAACAGTCTGTTTGAAAATGTGACTGACTCTTTCCAAGGTCAAACGTCCTCAACTCCTTTTACTGTGCCTAGAACTCTTGGCTCCAACCAGAATAACTTTCCCATGCATGTGACTTGGCTCAATCCTACTTTTAGTCTTTTGTGTTAGTACCGTTCTTGAAATGACCTTCAGATGCCTCCCTGCCAAACTCCATACTCCTTCAAAGTTGTTCAACATTCATGTCATCCGGAAAGTAGAAGAAAGAATTCTGGTTAAGTGAATGATTCCAGTTCATCCAGGGTGATAGGTTCTTCCAGGGAGCTGTACTGGTCCCCACTTCGACACATTTTCTTGCTGATTTCCTATACCTTTCCATATTTTTCGATTCTTTCTCCCACTGAGGATGTTCAGATTTAGAGAGGCTATCAGTTACTAAAAGCCACACGTTTTATGGCTGATTTTAAACAGGCAGCCAGTTCTTTGGGTTTTTAGTTTGGTGTTTTTATTGCGTGATTCTACCATATTTAGTAGGGAAATGGTATTGCTGGCTGACTAAGAAACAGTGGGGAACTTCAGGAGTGGAGAGGCAGCTCTAGAAGAAGTAATAGCAGTAGATGAGGGGCATGTGATATGATGCGAGATGCAGCAAGCTGGAGGAGGCTGAAGGAGGGAGAAAAGATGCCTCAGAGGAATCATTAGCTTATTCTAGACATTTCACGTTACAAGAAAAAAAAACCTAAACAGCAAAAACTAGAAATTTCTGCCTTGCTTCTATTTTATGCCTAATAAACAACACTACTGTCACTGCCAATGAAAACAGGAATGTAACTGTGCTTTTCTCCCAGCACTAATTCTAAACAATCTACTGGATTTGGGTCAAAATTATAAACTGCCAGCATGTTAAAAATAAAAACGGCAAGACAAACCTGGCATGTTCCTGAAGGGTTCGATGGTGAGTACAGGACAAGAGCCAGAGAGAAGAGCTGCTATAAAAATAACTGGTGCAGCACACCAGGGCCTGTTGGGGGGTGAGGGGAGGGAATTTAGAGGATGGGTCAATAGGTGCAGCAAACCACCATGGCACATGTTTACCTATGTAACCAACCTGCATGTTCTGCACATGTATCTCATTTTTATTAGAAGAAATAAAAAAATATAAAAAAATAACTGGAGCAAGCATCCTTGAACTGATGTTTTCTATAAAAATCTGATGGCTGTGAAGGAAAGAGTGAAGTTGGAAAGGAATGAGGATCAAGTGTGTCTGCTTATCGTCAGCTAGCTTTCATGTAAAAGTCATGGCAGGGTCAGCAACAAACTAGCCAGGTGGCAACTCCAGGCCACGCTGCCATAAATAAACAGTTATGTACTAATGTCACACAATCAGAGCTAGATGCAAAGCATATGGGAAGAAAACATTCTGATGTAAATATTCAGGAAAAACTATGGTTGCTAAATTCAGGACCCACTGTTGGTACTAGACTTTGACATGCCTCAAAAAATAAAGTAGTGAAGTTTTTAAAAATGCAGACTAAAAGAGTCTTTGAAATGTACAGTATTCCCTTAAAAAAAAAACAACAAAAAAAACTTAACCTTTGGCTGAAGAGAGTGTTACTATTTGATGTAGTAATTAAGCATTACTGAAAGTTGGCAAGAGCACTGACTCTGGAACCAAATTTCAGGAGTTTAAATCATACTACTGGTACTTACCCTCATGACCTCTAGAAGTTCCTTAACCTTTTCATGTCTTAGTTTATTCATTCTGTTCAAAAGGGAAGAGGATAATAGCAATAGTACCTGCCTGGCAGGAACTTATGAGGATTAAGCCAGTCTGTGCATGGGGAATCTGTAAAACAATACCTAGTAAACACCCTGTCCATTTTTATCAAGTAGTCTTAGTCAATTTATTTTTGGCCAAAACCACAGTTACTTTTGCACCAACCTAATATTTCACACAGACTATCTTCTAGACACCACACTATGTCATCTTTTATTTTTACTATCCTATTAATCTTAAAAACAGCTCCACGCCCGTGGCAGTGGCTCATGCCTGTAATCCTAGCACTTTGGGAGGTAGAGGCTGGAGCATCGTTTCCGGTCAGGAGTTTGACTAGCCTGGTCAATAGAGTGAGACTTCATCTCTAGAGAAAACTTTTTAAAATTAGCCAGGTGTAGTAGCATGTGCCTGTAGTCCCAACTACTTGGGAGGCTTAGGTGGGAAGATCGCTGGAGCCCACGAGTTTGAGGCTGCAGTGAGCCATGATTGAGCCACTGCACTGTAGCCTGGACGACAGAGCAAGACCCTATCTCTAAATCAAACATGTACAAATAAAACACCCCCGTGAATTAAATCAGTTTTACAGACAAGAAATGAGGCTTCGATGGATTAAGGAACTTATTCAAGGGGGTATATCTAAAACTTCCAGCCCAGGCTTTATTCCAGATGATTTTAAACCACTTACAGGTTCTCTAAAGTCTAAGCACCTTTGCTCTCATTTGCTTAAATTGTTAAAATCAGAAGAGAAACATAACACATGGCCTTCTAAGAACCAAACAGATTTTGTTAAATTCAGAAGAGAAACACAACACGTGGCCTTCTAAGAACCAAACTGCTTTAGGAGAACTGAGATCCATTCATAATAATACATATGAAGACAAAAAAAGATTGGCTCGTTACTGCAGACATTTATTGAGCGCCTGTTATTTTCTGAGAACTGGGATTACAAAGACAGTAATAAGACGCGATTTTAGTCCTTGAGCAGCTGACTTCAAGGAGTGAAAGTGACATTCTTTACTGCCGGCTGTTTGATTAGTTTCAAGTCTGTTTCTCGACAAGGACAAAACTGCCTTCCACGCGATGTTCAGAAGTTGTAGGACTTCCTCAACACAAGCTAAACTATGTTTACAGCGACCTTAGTAAGTTTTCTAGCTCGGCCCATGACAGCCTTGGCGGAGGGAGGGCGTGCTTTCTCGACACGCCAGTGTCCCCTCGGAGGAGCGCTCAAACTGGTGCGTTAGGAAGTGTGTTCAAATCGCGCGCTCCAGCAGGGGTTTCGGGGGCTCACGCTGAAGGATCGCGGGGCACCCGTGAAACCAGCCGCCTGGCCTCTGCGTCAGGCCTCTCTGGCTTCTAGTAATTGGGAGAGCGTGAACTCTACAAGCATCCCTTGTTGCTCCCTTGATCCCAGGTGGGAGACGCCCGGGATAATTACCTGCCAGCTGAAACTCCGGCGCGGCGCCTTTTCCAAGGGCGGCCGCTACTTCCTGGTTGGTTTGCCCTTAACTAATATGGCGGCAATTGCCGTCGGCCTCATCCACTGCGGCTGCTCAGTAAGCCAAGCTAGGGCACTCCGGTGAAGAGCCCGCCCCCGCCGCGGAGGTGCTGGTGGCGCCTGGGACCTGGCGAGTCTCCGCCCCACTTTTGCAGCTAGTGGTGTTTCAGGGGGGATTGGGACAAGCCCAGGAGGCAAGGACCCGGGCCTGTGCCGCTGTGTGCCTACCCCTCAAACCTCGGCACCAAGGCTGCTCGAGCCCCAGGGTGGTTTTTCCTTGTTCCCGCCACCTCCCGGTCTCTGGCCCAGCATGATACTGACCAAAGCTCAGTACGACGAGATAGCCCAGTGCTTAGTGTCTGTGCCGCCCACCAGGCAGAGCCTGAGGAAGCTGAAGCAGAGGTTCCCCAGGTAAGTGTCCTTCTCTCCCCTCTCACAGCCCTTTGCCTGCAATAGCAGTGCCTGGCCCGCCCAGGCAGCGCTTAGGAACCACGTGTCACACATGAGTGGGGAGGAACACCGGTGTCAGACGTTAGGAGGTCGAGGTTGGTGAAAAAAGGTTTCTTCTTTCACCTTCCTTCCACATAACACTCTTAACGGTTGAGGTCATGGCAGCCTCCCCAAGGCCTTGCAATTAAATTCAAGTCGACAGGTATATATAGAAAACTTCGTGTGTGCTAGGTGAGGGGTGCACATAGTAGGTGCTTCATAAAAGACCAGAGGTTAATTGACAGATACTAGGAATGAATGATGGGTGGGAATATGAACTGTAGATTCGAAAGGAGGAAATGGAGGACGCTTTTCAATTGGCCACTGGAAAGAACGGAGCATGGGGTAAAGCGGCTTCATACTCTTCGACTGTGGCGTGTATTGCTGACTGTGCAACTGAGTTACCTCAAGGGTTCTCAGTCCAGTCAGAGAGCAGGGTACCCCAGGAATTCCACTCTTGGGTCATTGGCCATTTGAACAAGCAGATCTGAAGTTTCTCCATATAAATGACATATGCACACATTCTGAATGTATTTCATACTTCCTTCTTCCCCCAAACACTTCTTTTTTCAGCGATTTTAGAATTATCCAACTTTCTAAGAAAGGACTTTGGGAATTGCATAATATAAATTTCTCATTTTAATAATGTGGAAACTGAGACCCACACATTACATGAGGAACCAGTTGAGGGCAACCAGGCCACTGTATTTATGTTGTGTTCAGAGTAGAGAATGTTTACTTTATTTCTAATGAAAAACCAAATCCAAACCTGGACCATTGTGTTTTGTGGCACTGAGCATGGTTACCCCTAATGGAGAGCTTCCCCATCCTTGATATATTCAGGCCCCGAACAAACATCACCACAGAAGTGATTTTTTGAGGACAGAGAGGTTATTGGATAATCGGTATTAAAGTAGAAATAGAATAATAAGTTTAAGTTCTGTTATGACTTCACTTTTTGAAGGACTTGGTTTTCCTAGCTGTAAAATGAGGGAGTCTCTTTCCCATATTATCCACATTTGATTTAGGGCAATGTTTATCCCTGTATAGCCTTTAGTATTTGATCAGACTTGCTAAGAAGGAACAAAACTGACATGTAATTTAATTTTATGCCATTAACACTTGCCAGTTCTGCGCATGAACAGTGAAATGGGTGGAGACTGGTCAGCCAAGGGAATAGGTAGATTTTTCTGGGCAGTTTTAAGATAAATTATACATTTTGATATTCTCCTCTCACTATGTATGCAATCCCTTGCTTCTCTTTCTCTTCCTCTCCCTCTTTTTCCCTTTTTTTTTTCTATAACAAATACCTTGTCTTCTCTATAATAAGTAAACGTCCATTACTTTTATCAACACTTATAAAAGGCTCCCTTCCTGTGGGATACCATGCTGTCTGGCGTTTTCACCTATGCTCTTTTCTTTCTTATTCATGATATGCTCAAATATTTTTCACTTCTCCCGAATGCCATTCAGGGAATAAATAACTCTCCTTCCACAGGAGATGTTATTTAGAGAGAGCTGAATTACTAATCTGCAAATGAAGGGATTAAAGAGCTATTTAGGGCCAGGTGTGGTAGTTCATGCCTATAATCTCAGCGCTTTGGGAGGCCAAAATGGGAGAATTGCTTGAGGCCACGAGTTCCAGATCAGACTGAGCAAAGTACCGAAATCCCGTTTCTAATAAAAATACAGAAAATCAGCTGGGTGTGGTGGTAGGTGCCTTTAGACCCAGCTACTCAGCTACTTGGCTACTCCAGAGGCTGAGGTGGGTGAATCACTGTATCAAGGTGATTGTTACTTTGTTATATTACAATCCATTGGCCTATTTTGAATTTTGAATGGATTTTTTACCCACACTTGATCTGTTATCATCATGCACTATTCCTTTGTAAGATGTTGCTTGTTAGTTATGTAGATCTTAGAAATGTTATCACCTTTCATTATACAATATCAAAAATTGTATTTGTTAATATCATCTCTAATCTCATTAGAAGTCTGTAAGATTTGAAGCTGTCAAGCTTGTGGTGATGGATATGAGCATTCCAGTATTTGAATTTTCCCTTGAAAGCTCGAATGTTATCATTGGCAACAAATGCCATTAGTTGTTTTCTTTGAAATGACAGGTTCACATTGTTTATTTTTGAGAAAACGTCTGCCAGATACTTAAATCTGAATAATCAGACTTTGTTCATCATTCAAGTAAAAATGGTATTCCATAGAAAAAGTAGATAGTTCAGCTCTCAGTCATACAAATGCTTTCCTGGGAGGCAAACGTCATACTTTGATATTAAGTATATGTGCTTTGTATTTACTCTAGTCATAAGGGGTGTTAAAATGTTGTGTATTCACAGGTTGAGATTTAATACAATTAATAAGCGATTATTCTTTTTTTTAAATTCATTTGGTAATCGTAATTTATTTTTTTTGAGCTTAACTTTTAAAGGGTATCTACATTTTTCTTATAGCCCAATTGTTGGTGGATTTCCACATATTCCAGCTATATGCTTACATGTATACCAGATGACTTCTTAAAATATATGAGGAAGTGATACAGATATGTTTGGATGAGTTAGACATGAATAAAGCTGCTGTTGCAGAGACAGAATGAAGCAAATAAAATTAAGGTCACCAAATATGGGAAACACTATTCTACAGAAAATATATTTTACTTCCTAAATGGTCAGAAGGAGTGAAATGAATGGAATTATTAAAAAAGTAAAATATGGGCCAGGTGCAGTGCCTCACACCTGTAATCCCAGCACCCTGGGAGGCCAAGGTGGATGGATTGCTTGAGGCCAGGAGTTCAAGACCAGCCTGACCAACATGGCGAAACCCTGTCTCTACCAAAAACACAAAAACCAGTCTGCTATGGTGACACATGCCTATAATCCCAGCCACTCGAGAGGCTGAGGCAGGAGAGTCGCCTGGACCTGGGAGGCGGAGGCCACGGTGAGCCGAGACTGTGCCACTGCGCTCCAATAAGGGAATATTCTTAAGTGAAAGTTTTTTGCTTTTTTTTTTTTCTGCACGTGTGTGGCAGTGAATACAGTGACTACTAGTACAGTTATGGTGCCCTGATTTGTGCTTGATTTGTGCCTTGATTTATGTTCAAGAGCTGGCAGTTTTACTCACCACCATTTTTGTACCATAAGTGCAAATGTGAATACAGGGCAAAAGGCAAATACTGTCTTACTATTTTTATAAAATTAGTAGTGTTGACCTTGTAGACCTGTGAGAAGGTCTCAGGGACTCCAGAAGTCCACAGCCACTCTGACGATCACTAGCCAATTCAAATCAAAGGATAATGATGTTTTCAAGGATTTTGATGTATATTGACAGATTTAAAAAAGATTGTACTAATTCTTTTACTAGCAGAACATGGGAGTGTTTGTCTCTGCAACTTTTCCAGTTTTGCGGAAAGTTATTATTTAATCTTTAATATGTTCAATCAAGAGTGACATCTTATAGTTAGCATTTTAAAAATTATTATAGCTTGTACCTTTTTCCAAAAATTTTTTTGACCATTTAATTTTCTTTTGAATTACCTGTTTTGTATTCTTTGCTTAATTTTCTGTTGGCATGTTTGTTTTTATTGTTTATTGATTTATTACTTACTGATCTGCATATGTTAAGGATGTTGGTCCTATATATGTCATATTGCTTATCTTTTCTCAGTTGTTTGATTTTAAATATTGTTCTGCTTTTGATATGGTTAACTTGAATGTATGCTGTTTTTTTTTCTGACATTTTTGCCTTTATATTTAGGAAGTTCTTTTCTATTTTAATATATGAAAGAAAAAATTATTTCACTCAAATTTTCTTTTAGATTCTTTATGGCTTTTTTATTCTTAATTTTTAAATCTTTCCAGCTGAAATTTATTTTAGCAAATGTGGAGAAGTGAAGATGTAGCTTAATTTTTTTCTCCAGCTTGTTTTTTCCTTTTTGTGTGACTTCTGGGGTAGCCTCACTTCTTCATGGCTTGTTTTCACCGAAGTTACTGAATTATGTCTTTTCAAGTCACTGTGTTTTACCTGGTCTCAGAATCCTTCACTTAAAATGAAGGAGTAGGACTTTGTGATCTCTAATGTCTTACAACTCCAAAATTCACCCTCATTCTATTCTTTTCATTTCTGCAGTTTTACAATACAGTAAGTCGTCATTTAATGTCTTCAGTAGGGCCTTGGAGACTGCAACTTTAAGCAAAGCAGTGTGTAATGAGAGCAATTTTACTGTACGCTAATTGTTATAAACAGGAATTAAGTTCCTATAGCGTATTTCTGGCCATAATAACATCGCCAAACTTCTAAAAAAGATCCAAAACACGGCTAATATTAAACATTGAAACTACCGTGAGCTTACATGCATTTAGGAAAGATGAATAAAAACAAGATAATTATTTATACAATTTTGGTGAATCAGTGAGTGATGGTGGTCGTAGTGGTGGTGAGTTAAATCTAAGAGTACGTGTTTGCGAAGTGCAATCTGTGAGAAGAACCTCTTACCACCATGTATTCAAAAGCAAACAATAGTCTGTTCAACAGAGCGAGACCTTGTCTCTACAAAAAATTAAATAATAGCTAGATGTGGTGGCACATGCCGGTATTCCCAGCAACTCAGGGTGCTGAGGTGAGAAGACTGTTTGGGCCTGGGAGTTTGAGGCTGCCGGGAGTTAGGAACATGCCACTGCAGTCCAGCCTGAGCCACAAGAGTTAGACTCTGTCTCTAAAAACAAAAAGCAAACAATAACAAATGTGATGATCTTGGCGAGCACTTGTGTACTGCGTCCTTATTGTCATGCATTTGTATGATTATCATAGATTTGTGAATTTTTATTTTACGGTAATTTGTACTCATTCATTCATTCACTCATTCATTCATTCATTTACCAACCTGCTTATTCCAGTTTCGGATTGTGAGTGACCTCTGGCAGCTCGTGCTGCAGGGCATGAAGCTATTCTGCAGGGGCACACTCACACACACTGCTGTATTCATTCACACTGGGACCATTTAGACATACCAGTTCTGCCAACACACATCATTGAGATGTGGAAGGAAACGAGAAAGTTCACGCAGACATGAGGAGAACATGCACACTCCACATAGACAGTGGCCCCAACCAGGAATCAATTTTTTAAAAATTCTCATCAATTTTATAACAAAATAATGTTGAACAAAATAATGTGAATTGAAGACTTTCTGTAATGGGCCCTTTGGCACCTAAAATGTAGGACATACTGCATTTGAGTACTTGCTGAGGACACATTTATTGATTTACATTTTCTAATCTTTCTTGTGGCTATTCTTAGAAGCACCCGGTCCAATCAGCTGTTACTTACAAGATTATATTTTACATTATTATTTCCTGCCCAAACACTACATATATATTTGATTATATGTTAGTTTATGGAGATTTTTTTTGAGATCATTTTAAGCTTACAGAAAAGTTGCAGAAATATTACAGATAATTCTCATATACCCTTTACCCAGCTTCTCTTAATGTTAACATTATCATGGTACAATTGTCAAAATCAATAAGTTAATTTTAGTGCAATATTGTTAATCTACAGACCCATTTTTTTGAACTTTGCTAGTTTGTTCACTGGTGTTCCTTTTCTAGGATCACACCTTGGATTTGATTGTAACGTCTTAAGTCATTTCCAGTCTGTGACAGTTTCTTAGTATTTGTCTTTTGTGCTTTTGACACTTTTGAAGAGGACTGGTCAATTTCGTGGAATGTCCTTTCATATGTGTTGACGTTTGTTTTCTCATGGTTAGATTGAGGGTAAACCCTTTTGGCAAGAGTACCCCGGAAGTGATGGTGTGGCCTACCTGGTGCATTACATCAGGACTGTGACTTCATATGTCTTATTATTGGTGATGTTAACCTTATTCACTTGATTAAGGTGGTGTCTGCCTTGATTTGTGCTCAGGAGATGGTAGTTCTAATGTTACTATTAGTTTTTTTAAAAAAATTGTGAAATTCTTTAATACCTTTATAATCAACAAAAAAAAACTAACAGTGTTTATAATAGAAAAGTGATTTTGCGACTTGACATTGGCATTGCTTCATAAGAAGAGAAATTGGAAATGTACAGTAGAACTAGTATGTTTCACCATAGAGTCTTACATATGTATTACTTGAGAGCAGAAATATCTACCATAAGTTGCAAATCTGCACTATGACTCCTGAAACAGGTAGGCTATACCTAACCAAGCTACGATTACTGACTAAACCTGAACTCTTTTATCACTAGGTTGTTTAGCCTGTGTGCTCAACCCATACTCATAAACTCTGTTCCAGAAACTGCCTAATTGACAAACTCTTACTAATATCTACTAGGACCACCTCATGAGTAGTTTCAGCTCCTAGAACCTTCTAGTACCTCTTCCCTAATTCTTCCTTTTGGGACACTCCACCATGGTTTCCTTGGCATGAGTTTAGTAACTCTGAGTTTTTTTTTTTCTTAAACTGTTAAAACTGCACTGTAAAGTTACTATTGTTCCTTTTAATAAATACCTTGTGAGGATATACTTTGAGACGAAGCAAATTTCTTGTTTCTCATCACCCTTTTCCCCACTGATTTTAGCATCCATTGCTTTTTTTCATGTGACAGTTATTACTGCTATTTGTCTAATGGTGATTTTCTATTTCTTTCACCAGAATATTCATTTAACCAATATCACCCACTGCTACCATTTTATGTGAGATGATTTATCTTACCACTAACCCATGATTTTCGTTTATTTGTAGAGCTTTCTACCACTTATGAGCATGTGGTCTGTAACAGTGTGCTCACTATGTTTGTGGCACTATTTGCATATTAAAACAGCAACAACAACAAAACAGTTGTAGTCCTAACTACTTAGGAGGCTGAGATGTCAGGATCACTTGAGTTCAGGGTTTTGAGGTTGTAGTGCACTGTAGTTGTGCCTGTGAATAGCCACTGTACTCCAGCGTGGGCAGCATAGCAGGTCTCCATTTCTAAAAACAAAATAAAATAAAACAATAGCTAGATAATGTAGTTACTAATTTTGGACAGGTCATAGTCTGAGGAAACAGTGTAAGACACATCCAGTAGGTATACAGTATTAGAATCCTAGAATGTTAGAAACCAAAGGATTTGTTGAATAGTTCAGATATGGTTTAGTAGCATTCTGAGGATTAGAATAAGTGGGATATATTTTTGTTGGAGATTATTTTGCTAGTAGACCAAGCCCTCTGGCACAAGTTTAATTTTCCCTTGAGTTCCCTTACTGTATATTAGTTTATTTAGTGGCTGTAGTAATGAATCGTAAATCATACTCTTGATACCATAAATTCCTAAACAGATGTCTGTATTGTTTTGATATATCTTTGCCCTTAGAGATCCTGGCTTAGGTTTCTATAATGGTGTTTTCCACATTTTGAAGAAATGTTTGTTTTTCTCTCTTGGCCCATGTCTCCTACTGTCTTCCCACTCTTAGCTCATGACATAGGCAACCATTCACTCATATGAGGTGCTTTAAATTCCTGTTCCTGGTAAAATCTCAAAAGTACTAGTTAAAAACTTGTTTGGCTGGTCATCCTGTGCTTCAACCAGTGTACTTGGTCATCGTCTTAAAATCTTCACCTCTCTACCAGAAAACGAGTTAAAGCTGGCTCTAGTATGTATTGCACTGTGTACCGTGTTGAGCTTAGTGCTTCCTGGTGGTGGACTTAGGAGTCCAATCTGGTAAGGAGTGGAGTAGCTAAAAAACCTTACTTGGGACAGGCACAGCGGTTGCACTTAGCGCTTACATTTATTTGAGGTGGTTTGGTTTAGTTGGAGCTGCCGCTGGTTGACTGTCTTTTTTGAACAATCCTTCCCACCCCCAATGCATGACGCATTTTAAGATGCCTGCTCTTTCCAGAGGGAGTCTTGTATTCCATTGTTCTTGCGTCCCACTATAGTTTCTTCTTGAGAAATGACTCGGCTGTTTCTCTTTTTATCTGAGTCACAGTTGTCTCATCTGTAAAAGGAGAGGTGAAGTCCCACGGCTAGGAAGTAGAGGAAGCAGGATATCAAACCCAAGTAGAGTCTCGCTCCAGAATCTCATTCTCACTCTGTTGTCTCTCCTTGTTCAGTTCCTTGAGGCTGTGGTGAGGATTAAGTGAAACAAGGCATGTGAAACAGTGCAGTGTAGAGCTCCCTATGTTTTTAATGATAGGTAAATATGATTTTTTGTTAGAATGTAGTAGCTGATCTCCAGTAGAAGAAATGTCTGAGTAGTAACCTTTTGAAACATATAAAACACAAGTTTGCTTTGAAACAAAGGGCATTAGATTTACAGAAATGAAAGTGTTTATACGGAAGAGTTGGTTGTATGGCTGAACACGTAAGATTTGATTATCAATTGACTATTGTATAGTTAACAGAAACTTGCTTTAAGTATTTCACAGTGATATAATGACGTTTAAAAAAACCTTTTAAACCTAGATTTCACTGATTTTTAAGAATGAGGAAGCATTGCAATGCATAATTAATACTGTGGGGCTTGGTGTACTTAATTGAAATACTATTCCTGTTGGCCTTGTCTCTCTCAATTGAAATGAAAGTTGATTCTGAGTTTGTGGTCAATTTTCTACACTATGATAATATTGTAGTGGACCTGAGTTCCAGAATAATAAGTGAGAATTGCCCAGAAAGAGAGAGAAAGGCTTTTATTGAACTGGAAATTCTATTGATGGTTTTGCCTTAGAAATATAATTAATTTACATGATATTTACAATTAATATTCATACACCCAGGAAAGATATCTAGGGTTATTTCTGTATTGATCATTAAACTCAGTAGGAATGTCTAAGACAAGAGTATGATCATTTCATGTGTTTTCTTTAGTAATCTTTTAGAATTCTTTTCTGTAAGATTTCACCTTTTTTACTTTGTTGCTACATTGTAGCTTAGCTTTGAAGACTCTTCTGAAAGGTTCTTACGTTTGTGTATGGCCCCTTCACTTTCTAAAAGAAGTGTTTAGCTTTTATTAGCTATTTGTGCGTCTTTGGATCCTGCAGCTGTGAAAGGGACATGAGCTTTAATTCTTTGCAAAGGAGTATTTGAAGAAAGCCTCAGATAATGTTATTCTGAGAAGAATCCGCATGCTAATTATATTTCTTATTAATTTTGGGGGAAATTTTCATGTGATTAGAATATTGACCTCATTTTAAAATCTGTGTTCAGGCACTAAACTTTAGGTTACTAAGTAATAGCCCTTACCAGAATGATTGCTTGTACAATAAAGAGTAATTATATATTTCCCTAGGAAAAAAAGATTCAGTAGAAGTATAGGTTAATGATATTTTACTGTTTAACTTTTGACAAAGTTGGCTGAACTTGCCATTATGTTTTTATTACACATTTTGTACAAGTTTTGGTGTATTGGTTGAATTTTCCTTAGAACCAAAACAATCAATATATATTTTACTAGAGTAAATCTGAAAAGTGACCTTAATGTATGAAGTCATGTGCTGGTATGAAGGTCATATAGAAGATAGGTAACCAGTAAATGTTTCTTTATTTTCAGTTGTCTTTTTATTGAAGGGAGATGTTTTCAAATGTGTACTTGAAAATATGTTTCTCCTTTTCCGTTCTGCTGTCAAGTTGCTTACACAGTGAGCTGTATATATAGTGAATACATTTAAGCTGCTAGGGTGAAACTTCTAACTGAATGACAGTTGTCCATTTCTTAGGGGAACAGACCACAGCTAGATCCCGGGTTGTTTGGTTCATGGGTTTGAAGTTGGAGTTGAACAATCTGTGACCCATGTAGGAAAAATGGTACATGTTGATCACAAATCCAGCCTTGTTCTAGCCAGTTTGGAAAATTAACACACGCTTCACCTTTTCTTTCCTGTCTTTCCATCTCTACCGTTTCATGAAATGTATAGTGAAGAGTCAGTAGTCCTTCCTTGTAAGCCAAAGGTTCCTTCATGCCAGGGAACAGGGACATGGCTTGTCTCACTTCAAATTATGTCTCTTGGCTGAAGGGCGATATTTTCTGTTCTTTCTGGGTTCATGACAGCAAGTAAAAGTTTTTTTTTTTTCTTTGTTTTAACATACTGTGGTGTTCAGTGACCTCATAAATAGCTGGGATCTCATCGAGATAACGAGAAGGCTTTGCAATTTTTCACCCAAGGTAAAATGCTAAATTTTCTCAGGACCGATTTCTTTTATGTTTGAAATACTACAATTAAGTTGCTAAAAAATGTTTAAAGCTGTTATACTTAAAGCAATAACCTCAAGACTATGAGAATGAATATTTTGAAACAAAGCAATTCAAGTAAAGGAAAAAGTAAAGTAGATTCATATCCTTAATATAGCTGTTCAATGAAATATGTAAGTACTGGGTCTTTCCCTGACCAAATACCGGCCCCTGCTAGTTGGGGCAATTCTGTGTGAAGCCTCGTCTTTTTCTGAGGTTGTCCTGGGAGTATCGGTCATATCCAAGACTAAGACTTTAAATATTTAGTGTATTATCACTGCCCCCCACCCCCAACTTTTATTTATTTTTAATTTTATATTTTTCAGTCACTGTTAGTTAAGACCTGTCATTTGTTCCAGACACAAAAAAGAATGAGATATAAAGTCTGAGCTTGTGTTTATTCTGTTATATGAAATAGGAGACATAGCAGACCCTTGATATTTAAATCACTTAAGACTATTGAAAATCCCCAAATTGGCAGTTAGCACTATATAGGATGGGAAAGGCCTAACCTTTGGGTTGCTGTTGTTGGCTAAGCTCACTTACCAGCAAACTGACTTGCTGTATCTTCAGATCAGCCATTTATCAATGATTTAGTTTTATATTCAACACATTTATGAATTAGTGTTTGTCACAGATATTTATGATTATTCTCAAATAGAACTGTCTTTGTTTAATCTAGGAATGTTTTAGGATGAATAGAGATGCAGGGTGAAAATTTTGTGGTTGGACATTCATGCCTGTGGCACACCTTATCCACCTATGATTCTGTAGCTTATGATGTGGTATCTGTAGGGCTCTTGTAAGTGGCTTCTTTTGTGGTTGAGATCTCTGAGGTCAAGAGTCATTTGAATGTGTCTTCTGCATTTACACATGAAGTTAGACTGACAGTTTTTAAAAAAATTTGTTTCTGTCTTCAGTTCTCTCAAGGTGATATCATCCTTTGGTTTAGGTATATTACACTGCTATTTGTTTTTGTTGATAATATTGGTAGGGAAAGCTAATAAAATTTGAAATTAACTTACACTTCGAGCCCCATTTAGCTAAGATGGTAAATGGACTGGGAACATGAGGCAGACTCTTCCTTGTACAATGTTAAGCCCACAGACTCTTCCAGCTTGAATGTAACAGCCTGTGTGTAACAAATAGCTGTTTCCTAATGAATGAAGTTAAAATTATCTAGATTCTGATTTTCTGAGGACAACTAAAATATATAAAGATAAAAATACATTTAACCCTAAGTTTATAACATGTTGAATTTTTTATTTGTATGTTGATGGGCACGTTTGGAAATCTCCATATGCAGATCATAAAAGCTGCTCCTGAGGGACCTTCATAGTTCTCTTATTATTCAGATTCAGTGACTTATAAAGCAAGCCAGTGTTGGATCGAGATTGCAGTTAGAGATAATTTGGTCAGATCTGTTAATGTTGCAGATGCAGAAACCGAGGGAGGGGTCCTACCCAGTGATTTGACCGAATTTCCACATCTGGATGTGAAACTCTTCATTCATGCTTTTAAATTAGAGATCACAGACCGCCATCCCTCTAGGGACCAGGCAGTGTCAACAAGTGAATGAATGAAGCTGACCTGGTTGGGTTTGCAGCTAAGTGAAAGTACAGTTGTGTGTACTGACAAGGCAGCGGCCACTTTATGCCAGCCGTCCAGTGCCATGCAGGAATGTGGGCCCGGTGCTGCCAGGCCTTGTACTCTTTAGAAAGCAGCTCTAGATCTGATTTTTTTTTTTTTTTTTAAGAAAAAATAAAATATCCTGAGTTTTAAACGTTGTCAATTTGTTTGAATTTTTAAAGCACTGTGTGGGCCAACATTTTCCTGGCCAAACAGAACAAGTCTGTGGGCTGAATTTGGCCTACAGCCAGTGGATGCTGGTGCTCTTTCCAGCTGGTGAGAGCTGATTGTGAGCATCTTTTCCAGACTCTACGAACCGCGACCTCATATTGGTAGCTTAAAATTCATCCACAGTGGGAGTGTTTACACCACACACATTGGCAAACGGTACAACCTGGCCTTCCCCCTTCTCCAGCCCCTCTAACCCCAGTTTGAGACTTTTGTACATTATGGTTCCAAGGGATGTCTTTTATAGAAGTTTTTTAACCCCATTTGTTCTGATTTTTATAGTCTTTTTTTTTTTTTCTGAAAGAGACTCTCGCTACTACCATGTGTAACTCATTCATTATTATAAGATTTTTTTGTGATTGTTGAACTTTCTCCTTATTTTTCCCTTACTGTAGTTAGCATGGGAACTGGAATTCTAGTCTTGGGCCTTAGGAGTACCTAGTATATTGTAAGTATTATGGTACATTCATAATGGACATTTAATTGAACTTGCCTAACGAATACTGCTTGACTTTTTAAAAAAATCATATATACATGTCTAATTTAGGAAAATGAATCCCTTTTAAAATAGATGAATTAGCTAAATTTAGGGACATCAAGCTCAGATGTTACATTTTCATTGGGCAGTTAGTTATTCAATGTAAAAACAGAGGGAAGATACCTAATTGGTAAGTTTCTTCACTTTTTGGTGCCTTAGTGCCCTTATTCATAAAATGGAATTGTTATGAACTTGAAATGAGGTCGTACGTATAAAATGATGAGCACGGTTCCTGATGCTACGCTGGTTGCTACTGCTGGTATATTATTGGTACCATTACACATTCATGGTTGCTTGTTACAGTGTATGATGGTTATGATAATTAGACTCAGAATATTAGAACTGAAAATATTTTGCCTAAAACCACCCCTTTCCAAGTCTTCTATTGTCTACTGATTTTTCTCAAATGGAACCACTCATATCTGGAACCTCTTTAACTTTTTTGTCTCAGGTTGGTAAGAAGGGGGTTATGTATGCATTTATGAAAGGTATTTGAGCGAGTATCCGTTTTAGAGTCAGGTTTCTGCTGTATCAGGAAGTAGCCTGACTCCAGTAAATATGTAAGTTCAGGTGTAAGTCTTCCAGAGCATGGAGATTTTAGAAGATGCCCTATATCATCACGTGAATGTGAACATTGATTTTAGTATTCAGTATAGGTACTAATCAAATTTGAAGAATTAGGGTTTTGAAAATGATCTTGAAATCATGCATCATACTAATACTGATGAGGAAAAGACCTTGTGGGAAACACAAAGAAGTTGCATAAACTCTTTAAAGAGAATAGATTTATAATTCCTTAAGGCTTTGGGTTTTACTAATTATAATGTATTCTATAATGCTGCCTTCAAGATTTCCTTTAATTTATCTTATTTCTGCAGTTCTGCTGATCACATAATTGTAATAGTAGTGAATTGGGCAAGACGGTAATTTTTCTCCTTTAGTTTTCACTTTATCATAGAGCATATCTTCCTCTAGGTTCTAGAGCAAAGAGAGGGTTTCAGGTTTAGACCTATTTCAGTTAAACTGCTTAGGCCAGATTTGAATAAAAGTATTAAAACAGGTTCGAGGTTTTTGCATTTAAAAAAAAAATCACAAATTTTGAGCGACACTCTAAAGAAAAAGTTGCCTATTCGCAAAGACTGTGGAAGCAAAAGCATAGTTATGCTATAGATTGTGTTTTAGGGAAAATTATTTCCCACATAACTCTTCTGAAGCATGGAAACAAGACTTGGTTAGTTTTATTTCCTCTGTTAGAGGTGTGTAAGGAGTCTAGATTTGGTTCCTAGTCATGAAAAATATTTTATTCATGTGATAGCTTTTTGGACGATTGTATTGTGCACTGTGTTACAATGGCACAATAAATTGCTGAATATACTGTCTGCTGAATATGACTTTACCATGAAAAATTTGATGCATGGGAAAGGAAAGGTTGGAATATATCAGCCTTTTCTGACAAGGGACTTTGAATTTTGACCTAATACAGATGACCTTTGTGCGCAATAAAAATGAGCTTAATCTTGAGGTTAAGGTTGAGGTGAATGGCAGGACAGCGTGGTGGAGCTTACACTGACTGGAGGTGTATTGGTGCCTATGTGGCTATTGGCTAAATGGGAGTCCGGCACCTTAAAAAAAAAATTTTTTTTTTTTTTTAAGCATTTGGAGAAACTTATCTATAGCAAATTGTTTGACTCTCTAATACCACCCCATTTCCTCAAAGCTCAGCTTTCTGTTTAGTTGTGGTAAGTTCATCTGTTTTTATGAAGTTTACTGTTGCTGAGCAAAAGGTGTGAGTGTGCTCTTATTTATTTTCTGTTTCATAGGTAAGCTATAGAAAAAAATTAAAATGTTCTTATGGTTTATGGAAAAGACAACTGACATATATAACCTTGGAACTCAAAAGAAATGTTCTCTTAAGAAGATTTTGTCTTTGACAAGTTGAACTTTTGTCATCTAACTTTGGGACTGTCAGGAGAATTTTTAAGCAATTTGTGCCTTTATCCAGAGTATAATTAAGAGAATGTGTGTGAATTATTGTCTTAAAAGGCTTAGATGATTTACAGAATGGCTGTTGCGTTGGAAGTTCCTTTGAAGTGCATTGGCTAATATACTTAGAGTATAATAAATATAATATAATATGATGATATAAAGTATTTTTAAGGTTTTGCCCACAGTACCTAGAAGGAAAATTGTTTTAAAACATGAATTTCACTATCAAATATTTTATTTTTAAATACCTCCACTGATTTGTCATAAAAAAAAATTGCACCTTAGCGAACATCAGGAAAAAACCTGGTCATGTTATAGTACATGAGCACCTATTGAATATTCTGTCTAAATAATTGGTTGAAACAACAAATAGTTGAAGAGAGTGCCAGAGACTCTAATGGAAAGAACTTCTACTCTTTTAATCGAGCCTGGAAAATATATTCCCTGCGACTGATCAGCTCTGAAGCACTGAGGTTTGATGATTGGAATGGCAGGAAACCATGCTTTCAGGACATAACGAATTGACGAGGCCATCCATCATTTGTTAGCATACGCTGAAAACGTGGGCTATGTGTGCAGAGGCCTGTGATTTAGTAAATACTTGGGAGATGAATAGAGCTTACACACAAGGGAAGATACTGCTGTCCTTCAGCAGCCTGAGACCCAGGCGCCTGCTGAGAAGGCCATCTGATGGCACATCATCAGTAACTGGCCTGTCACAGTCAGCGGTGCCCACCGACCATTGCCAGTATATTAAATGCATTTTTAATATCTGCTTCAGTAGATTTAATGAAGAAAATTTAGTTTCCGTACTCCGAGCACTGCTTCCTCAAGTGTTCTAAAGAATGAACTCCTTGCCTACACAAAAAAGAGGGAAGACCATACTGGCAGTTAGGAGAGTTGATTGAAAGGGGGACTCAAACAAAATAATTGCTAACAAAAATACATTTAGTAGAGTCAGTGTCTTGTTGATGTGAAAAAATAGCTCCTTGTTTTTGAAAAGAGGTTTCGATTAATTTTTTAGCCTCGAATTCCCTTTTCTTACAAGCCCTCTTCCTAGGAGGATTCGACTTGCTGGCAAAGGGATATAAACCTGCTCTGAAAGGAACTGTTAGAGGAGGAATATTATGGTTTGGCATAATTTGCCAAATTTATGGATAGACTGCATTTTACATTGCTTGTGTTCTGGTATACTACTGTTTGATTCTTAGGATTTTTGCATGGAGATATAAAGTGGTGTTTTTCTTAGTTCCAAGTTCTTGATATTGAACTTTACTTGTAAATTAAAGTAGTAATTTTTGCCTGGAATCATGGAGGACAGTTCAAAATGAATGTAAAAAACATTGGTTGCCAACTTGATTTAAAAGTGCTCTTATATATTTCTTAGGCTATAATGTTTCTTTAAAAATTATAATTCTTAAATGTTCTATTTTCAAATTCAGGCAAAGTATGTAGATTCATTCTTTTTAATGAGTTTCAATGCTGACATTATTTACTACAAAACAGCAAGACAACCAATTAGATATTGTTGCAAACATGCACTTTAAAGGTTTCCCCTCTTTAAAAAAACAAAACAAAACCCAGAATATGCTCTCATGTTCACAGAAGAAGAAGCTACGGAATGGGACCTATAAATCTGATTTCTGCATGTGTCAAAACAGTAATGTATTAAATGCATATTATTATAAAAATTTAAGACATGTCTTAAACACACTTACATTTTTATAACACATGGCAATATTAAATAATACATTTCCTTGTTAGCATCTGTTTGCCGTCATTGTTGGCAAGACCTATGATTTATTGCTTAAATTAATGACCAAGACCATTTTGGACCTGATATATGCCCCTAAGCTTATTACATCACTAAATAAAATAAAATGTATGCGCCTGTGACAGAGTTATTTTTATAATTGTTTATCCCTTTAAGTGCCCTATTCAGTGATTCACTGAAAGGTTCATAATGGTTGGCTTGTAACCAGAAAATAATCTCAGAAAGGTAAAATATATTTCTTGTTTAGAAATAAAATGCCAGAGTGATGGTGATGATAGGGGTCCCAGCAAGAATTTGTAACGCTCAAACTCGTTCTTTACTTCAATGCTTTCAATGACCTCTTATTGCATTTTTTGATACATAACCTCCCTACTACCATCCCAACTCTTAAGGTTATCTGTTAATAATGGTGCTCACTTTTTTATAAACCCTACATTATGGCTAACGTTGTTTTTGCTCAGACATAAAGCTTTAAGGGTTAAATTATTCTGTACTAAGGATTTTTCAGGTACCATTATCACCATGCATTAAACTGAGCAAGATTATTTTCCTATTTTTAGTTCTTTTCTTTTTGGGAGATTGGAACTTTACTGTTTTTTATATTGAACTGTATTTGACTTCATAGTCTTTATCTTTCCTTTCGGAGGGTATAGTATGATAGAACCTTCAGTATTTTTACAATAACCTGTTATTCATCTAAAGTCACTGTGCTGCCTGACTGGCAATCCAGTATTATATGGCTTCATGGTTTCCTTGCTCCACACGAAGTATCTCATTGACTGTCAGTTCTCCTGTCATGTAATGGTGAGGTCAAGTTTTTGAGAAGCTGACATCTTGCTTCTGGATTGTAGTATTTACACCTTGAAACATATGGAGCTTCTTTGGGTATCTGAGAGTGTTTTTTGTGAGAAGAGTATTATTTTTTAGGTACTTGGGAACAGTTCTCATTTGTCACTCATAAATGGAGATAGAACTTACTATTTTTTTTTTTTTTGATACCGGGTCTCGCTCTCTTGCCCAGGCTGGAGTGCAGTGGTGCAATCTGAGCTCACTGCGGCCTCAACCTCCTGGGCTCAGATGATCCTCCCACCTCAGCCTCCTGAGTAGCTGGGACTACAGGTGTGTGCCACCACACCCGGCTAATTTTTTGTATTTCTAAAAATGGGATTTTGCTGTGTTGCCCAGTCTGCTCTTGAACTTCTGGACTCGAGCGATCCACCCACCTCCGCCTCCCAAAGTGCTTGGATTACAGGTGTGAGCCACCACACCTGACCTAACTTAGTTATTAAAAGAGATAATTTTCTTGTCTTATCCTCATCTCACTTTTACTACATTTTAAACAAAATAGCCCATTGGAAACAAAAGGTTTTTTGCTTAGTTATCTTTCCCAAGGCAGTTGATTGATACGATAAAGTTTTTAATAGTTCTCTCAGACATGATCAGGCCAACAAACATTCATGCTTTTTTTGAAAATCTCCATGGACCTTGCCTTTTGAAGCTCTCAGCTCCTCTCCCATTGCTGATCTTTTTACCATCCCTTTCATTTCCTTTTTCTTGTCTTGAGACATGCCCCCAGATAAAACATTTTAGGAGAAAAGTGATGAAAAAGAATCTCAAGTGCGAGGTATCTCAAGTGGCACGTCCCATCTATTTCCCTCCCTTTCTCCCTTTCTCTTGTCCTCTCTCCTTCCTTCTGTCTTTCCCTCTCTTTCCCACCCCCTCCTTTCCTGCCCTTCTTTTCCCCTTTTCTCCCTCCCCAATATTTTTTTTTGTTTCTTGAATATTAGATTACCTCTAGTGAGAATTTTTGTTTGTTTTGACCATTGTAGTTACTTTTACCCATTCATTTGGAATGTGTACATTTCTCTCTTTTGCTTTCTGTCTGAATTAATTGTGAGATCCTTTGGATTGGAGCTGTGTGCTTTGCTGTGATTTGATCTTCCAGCTGTGCTCTGTATTGCCTAACATTGTATTGTGTTCTTTTATGCGTTCAGTGAATTCTTGCTAACTTTCTATGCTTAGTTTTATGATCTCCTTTGAGGAGATGACGACTTTGAAACATGTTTTTTTTTTTTTTTTTTTTTTGCCATTACTGTTCTAACTAGTACTCTACGAAGGACTTACTATTCTTCCCCGAGATTGTTACTTAAGCTCCCACTCTCTGGGCCGAGATATTTAAGTCCTATTTAAAAATATTAAAATATTCAGTAGGCAGCCAAGTGCTTGGTCTACTGTTCTACTTAACACTAAATGAAAGTAAAATATAACACAGACATGGAGCCATTTGTTATATTTTAGTATATGAAGCAATGGCTGTGTAAACCTTAACCTTGTAATTTTGTGAGTTCCACTTTATCATGTAGCTGTAAGGGTAATCAAAATAAATCACGGGAGGTGAATAAATATTTTCTAGGGCTTTCTCAGTGCTTTCAGAAGTGATGCTTGATCCATGAAATTTTAGTAAGTGTATTAAATAAAACAATATAATGTGCACTGTGTCAGATCTGATAAATTATTCGGTATAGGACATTTATACAACATATGTTGAGCTGCTACGTGAACAGCTTAATGACTATAAATTATGTTAATCTGTCTCGCCATCTTTATATTTTGTTAAAAATCGCACTATTTGTATTACAGTTATTTATATATTTGCGAGTCGGGGGCAGGGATAAGAAGGCTTAAGAAAGGTGCAGGTCAGCTCTATGGTGTTCTGACAGTGATCCGGGGCTGCTCAGCTGTGCGGTGTACATCACACAGATGTTGGGGAGTCATCTGTCAGCCATGCCTCTCCTCTGGAGTTCAAGTTCTAGAGGGAAAAGAATTTGACACAGTGCTGTCACTGTTACATTTTCACAATAGAAGAGCATGCAAATATTGAACCTCCTGCTTAGCAATAGTGCCCTGTCTAATGTCTGCGCTGGTTAGAATAAAAAATCATGGGTGCATCTTGGGCTCAGAGATCTGACAAAGGTCATGCTATGTTGGGCATTTGAATTGGAAATTGTCTGGACTTAGATTTTATAAAGCTCCCACTGTTGTGTGTGGGGAGAATTTCAGCAGGGTTTTGTCCCTGGAGAGGCCTCTTAGGCCCTTTTCTGTCCTATGAATGAATTTAGATGTGAGGGTTACTCCTGCCTTAAAACTGTTAAGTTCATTTTGCATACATCCCTAGAGAGAAAAACTGGCAGATGCTTTTGTCTTGGAAGTGTTTAAAAGAAAACTGCAGAGCAGGAACAAGAGAGAAAAGGGGCCCTGTGTGGAGTCCCAGAACATTTTGGAAATGGCCAATATGCAGGTTTCATCAGTATGAAGGCGGGGTGCAATATGGTGCCTGTAGCTCACAAGGGAATATGAATGTTGATTAAGCATACTCCCAGGCTTTGAAATTCTGAAAGCAGTGTCAGAATAATGGATGTTGAGCAAATGTCAAGCATTTGTTAATTTCTCTGTTATTTGGAGTTTATCTACCATGATCAATCAAATAAACTAGTGCTTCTCTCTTGTGGCATGTGTCATTGATATGGTGATTAGGTGGCTAGAGAGACCTTCTGCTTTTTTTCCAGGTAACAGATTATAAACGAGTAGACAGAGCTTTTCAGTTAAAGATTTGTTTATGGCTTGGTTTAGTGAAATTTGTATATTAACTGAGTACTTTGGTGGCAGTGTGAAAATCCACAGCCACATGTCAAAGACATTAATTCTGGTACCATGTACACCAGGAGAACTAGTAGTAGAGTCATGTTTTCCATCAAAGTATAGTTTTCAGGAGTTAATAAAACTTTGATGTAAAACTGGACAAAAGAAATGGGTCCTAGATGAATTCTTACCTCAACATTTGTAGATAGACTTTTCAATCAATTTTTATTTGTCTTTTTCCCTATTTCAATGGTTAATTCTAAGTTAGTTATTGACTTTTATTCTGGAATGACAGATAGTAAACAGATTTGTTTCATGTGATTCAACATGATTTCTCTTATTTTTAGAAAGTAATGCTACAGTGTTTTGATGTCCCAAACAGGGTTATTAAAAAAAAAAAAAAGGAGTAAAAGGTTCCTTTCAGCATTTCCTTAACTGTGGATTCTTGTGCAGTGCTACCATGCTGCAGTGTGAGGAGTTTGTTCCCTTTGAGAATGTGAATGACTTTACCAAGTGGGAGTTCATTAGGATTTAAGACGAGGTACCATGTGTAAGTGTCCTACCCTTGAGGACAGGTTAACTTGAACTGAAAAGGGGTTTATGTGACGTTTTATGTCACGTTTATGTGACATTTTAGTGGCTGGAATCAAGGCAGATTTGTGATTGCAGATTTGGCCTTTTTCTATCCCCCATTTTCATTTTGTGATCTTAGGCGTGTAGCTTACATGATTCAGACGGAGACTAGTGTAACACTTACCAACCTCGACCATGTCAAACAGGTGCCTCTGTGGTCTTTGGCATGGATATTTTTGCAAAATTGGACCTACTGAGGTGATCTGTCACCTACTGTTAAACCTCATGAACTTCTCTTTCAGGGGATTCACAACTGAGCTGCCACAGGGCATTGTAAAACACCAGTGAACTAACTTCTTGTGTGATTTCTGGAGCTCTTTGGTTTTCTCAGTCTGCCATGAGGTCACAAATACGGCAGTTTCCAAAGAAGAACATTTTTAGCTTCCTCTTCAAGCTAAGCTGCTTTATCTTAACTGTCTACGTTAGGTCTTTGCTTTTGGCCTTCTCTGGGACTGGAATTCCTAACCTTATGAGTAAAGTCCTTGTGTCCTGCTTGGCACACAGCGCCAGTGAGCTCTACCACTGTACTGCCTCCAGCATCACAAAAATAGACAGCAGTGCTGACTGACTTTTCTAGGCTGCCCTCTGAAAATTCATCATGAACATGACCCGATCACAGTATCACTGAATCATTAACTTGCACCAGACACCAAAACACTCAGGCTTTTATTGATAGGCAGCTCTCAATTTTTATTTTTGTATTCATAGTGATAAAGCTACTTTTACTCCTGAGATTAGGAATACATGAAAATATCTTTTTCATGATAGGGTGCTGAAAAATTATTATGTAACAGTAAGATGGAAAGAGTTTGAATTTCACTTACTGTTAATTCTTAAGCATATGTGCTCAGAGTGAATGCTACCAGCCGCTGCAGTGGGAGGTGCTGATGGTTTCGGTCGGTGGTGTGCCCTGTGCCTGCCAGGCTATCAGCACCTGCGTCTTGTCTTCCATCTAACTCTTCTAATGCCCTCTGATAACTGAACTTTGATTTTCCCTCACACGTATTGCAACTATCAATTAGTGACTCAGTGTTTTAAAAGTGCTATAATGAATACTATTTCCTACTGGGCACACACTGTAATGATAGCAAAAACACTTTGGGACTTCTCTTTTGGCAAGTATTTTTAGAGTGTGTGGCACAGTGTCTTTGGTACTTTAATAAGGGAGACAAACAGGCATCATTAAGTTTGAAAAACAAGGAGGCTGATGTTAGTAGGTGATCATGAATTCTGGAGACATAATTATTTTGCCATGTGTTATAATTCAGTAGCAATAAATCCCTTATTGTCTGTTTGTCTGTGTTTCTAGACTTGGTGGTCACCCGGTATTTTGCTGAGATGTAAGATGTGACTGTGAAGTCGGTTTTCTTGTGTAACTGGTAAAGTGGGTCTAAAGTGATTCCTAAAGAGAAGTTATGCTTTTGAGGCATGGCAGCATCCTTGGTGCTAAATGTACAAACCCCACTGCTTCACCAGGATCATTGCTTTGGCCAAAGATAATGTGAGTAAACTAGTTCCTTCTTTTAGCTGAAAAAGTCCATCTCGTTACTTGTGCTTAGTAAGTGCAGACTCTGCTTCCTTAACTATTAGCCCTTATTTTATGCCCGCCTTTTCTCTGTGCTCCCCAAATGTAGAGTAACTACTCAGAGTAGTTAGTCCTAACCTGTTTCCAGTACCCGTCCCGTCTCTCTGGTGGTTGTTTATAAGGCAGACTTCTTAAAGGAAGAAGAAAAACAAAGGGTTAATCTAACTGGGCAGTGAGTCCTTGAATACCAGAGAGGGACCTCAATATGGGATTTTTCAGTTAAATTTTAAAGAATTTTTTATCTGCTTAGAAAGGAAGACTCCAGTAATTTTGGAATTTTATTCTATCATTTACAAAGTATTTTCATAAAACTTTCTCCCTTTTCTGATGGTACTGTTGGAGGGGATTGGAAATACTCATTTAGGCCTCTATTTGGGATAAAGTTTGAAATAGGATGAAACTTATTCACTATTTATTTTTATTTTCTTTCTGTGTTTCCTTCTGTATCATATGAACTCCTATTCTCCTATTATATCCTCGAAACTCAAGTTTTTTTCTCAGCATAAAGACGTAAAATTCTTCATTGTCTTTGGAAGGGACTTAAACCTACTGTAGAGTTGGAAGAATCACTACAAAAGACTAAGTAAAACAAGACAGAACCCTGAGAAGAGAGTTATTGTTCATTTATTTAGCACAGTTTCTGTGGTAGGAAAGCAACATTAAACATTATTTTAAGAACTGCATTTGTGAGACATTAATAGATGCCTTACTTTGTTTACTGCAAATTGATTAAACATTTTTTTTTGGTAATATTTAAATCATACAGATAGGACTTTAAGTAACTAAGCGTAAGTAAACACTATTTGATGATCAGTAATTCTATATCTGATTTGAAAGCTCTTTCCACAAAATGTTATTGCAAGACAAATTTTCTGCTACAAATTTTGAAACCTTTGGAATATGTCAGGCTGAAAGGACTGGTTCGGGTGTGATCTGAAACTTGGGTGTCTAGCCTTCTGCTTCAATGCCTGGTTCCACTCTGAAGAGGGGAGTTTCACACCACTATGTGCACTTGGCACATGCAAATGCTAAATACAGTCGCAGCATGAGGTCTCTGTCATTAACAGTAATTTATGTAATGAAAGCCACCTGGCTGTTTTTTCTGATAATTAATTGCTTGTAAATAATAAATTTAAATATAATTTATAGTTTTCTAAATTTGATTACCATATAGACCCAACAGCAAACCTAAAAAAATTATCAATTCCATAATTCTATGACTTTTTAAAGGTGCGCGCACACACACACACACACACACACACACACACACACATACACATTTTAAAGTAAATATCAGATGAAAATACTTTTGGAGAGCAGTAAGAATGTAATCAACTCCTGTTGGTTTTATTCAAGTTAGAATGCTAATTTTGAAGTAGTCTCATCAGTTCAAATAATTTTATATTATTATTTCAGCTGACCTTTTCAAAGTGTTTCTACATATAGTTTAATACACTCGGAAGAAAGTATACCTCCTTAGCAGTAAGGTAGTAAAACTCCTTTTAAAAAAGCTCTTTTCCTGTTTAATAAAATTCCAATTATGTTTTGAAGAGAGTTTCTATATGAAGAGAAAGCACTTAAGCATATATGATGATATTTCACATATTGTGGTGACAATAAGAGGCTCTTTGCCTAATAGATTTACCAAGGATATCTTAGCTTAAAACAGCATTACGGTATTTCTTTTTTGTTTATGTGGCCACATATATCAGGTGCCACCGAATTGTGTTTTCTGGCCTAGAAAATGTCTAAGATTCACATGGTTTAAAGAGAAAGGGGGCTTTAGAACCCTGTCCTCTGTGCTTCTCTTTCATTAGAAAAGGACAGAAGGAAGAAGGAAGTAAGGAAGGCCATAATTTGTGGCTTTATGTTTAAGATTTAACTACTGTTTAATGACAATTGTATCAGACTTTCTCAAACTTTGAATCTGATTTCTTAAATTCGTACCTTTTTCCTAAATGCGTTTCTTTTAAATATCTATATTATTTTATACGATAGCAGGGCAATCACTATCATTGGCTTTGTGTATAATACTTCTGTAAAGGATTAACAGATTAAAGTATTTGAGTAGCTTTGAGCTACAAATTTATAAACTACAAAGACTTTTCTCCATATGTGACCAGCTGCATTTTTACTTCACCATGATTTAGTAAAGTTTAGATAAATAAATAATGCTGGTTTTGTTACTTATATTCTTTTTAAATCTGGAATTCTCTTTGTTCTTTGTAGAAACGCAACTAGATTGTGAAAAACTTAGTTCTGTTAAATGACAAAATTGCATGTTGACTGCTTACAAGATTGAGAGAGTCAAGTGATTGAGGTTTCTGTGTTAGCTGGAATTGCCTATAAATAACAAAAAGTGTGGCTTCTGTGTGTGGTCAGGGTGTGACCACCATCCGTCACCTTAATAGCAGACATCGGATTTGTTCATCACTTGGTTTCCAAGATCTAATAATCCCTCAAGAATTTAGAATGTTGTTGACTGTCCCCATTTACATCACTGAAGCTTTGCAACAGGTGCAGCTGTGTATACTAATTGCAGGGTGTGCCTAATCTGTCCAGAAGGGAAAGTACCTCCAAATTTGGTATCTTAAAGAGTGGAGTGACCTTTTAAAGTCCCAGAATGAGAATTGCCAACAATTCCGACAGGCTAATTATACCCACAAGGAGTTGTGAAGTGCTTTTAAGTTTTCCTATATACCTAAAAGTTCAGTGAATGCTTAAAGTCATTAACATATGACAGATGCACTCCCTTTTCAAGAGCTCCTATGATAAGTTTTGATTGTAGAAGTGGGAATTGGACCTATAGCTTATCACTTGCTTCATTAGCATGCTTGAGGACGAGGAGTTTTTTTTGTTATTTGTTTTGACATGAGTGTTATCTTACTCCAGAATTCCATCCGCCTCCTTCTGTCTGCTGATACCAAGTCACAGCAAATAACCTTGATGCTGGTTTTTTAAAAGCATCATGCATTGTGTAGTTTTACATATATTTTATGTGTAAATATATAGGATATGAATATGCTTCTGGGCATGGAACTTTCAAAGTTTTGATTCATGATTTTAGAAATACTGGCTCCCATGTGATTTCTGCTTTTTTTTTAATGGAAAAGGAACAAATACACTTTTTGGCTTGTGAAGATGACTGAAAGTCCGACTTCTACATTTCCACAAAGCCAACTACTTTTTGAAGCGAATGAGAATAGGGGAATGAAGTTTGGGATTTTTTCCAGGGGACTCTGCACACACATGGAGGAAAGTATGCTTCCCAAAGAATGAACAAATGCTAGAGGTATACCCATGAAGAGATGTGGAAATGAAGCTTAGAAGGATTTCGTGTGGTAAACTCTCTGACTGCAGCACTTAAATTGCTTTTTATTATCTGGTTGAAAAATCATCCAAAATAAGCCATTCAGGATGAAGGTTAAACAGCTCCTGGGTAGAAGCAGTCTTGGATAATTTAATTTCCTCCCACAGCAGCTCTGTATTTACCTGCTTATGATGTCTGTTTCAATTCCTTGAAAGGCTGTATACCTAAACTTTATTTTAAAATGTTTTCTGTTAAATTAAAATCTCTGTTTATAGAAGTCACTATTCCCTTAACCTCTAAGGGGGTTATGTAAATTTTATATTCCCTAAGGGTCACAGTCATATTTAGCTGTGTTCCTGTCAATTACCAGCAAGCTTTTTTTATACAATTAGGGGGTGGTTAATTTACTCTAAGCAAGGTTGCCACCTGTCTAGGGATTAACCCAAACAGGTTGGAAGTCACAGGGAGACTTTTGAATTGGGGTTTAAAGCAGTAGGAGTTGATTTATTAACTCGCTACTACCATTTTGGTGGCATTTTCTGGGTTGATCAGCAGTACTTGTGACAGAGGTGTTTTCTTGGTCCCTGTGTTTCTGAGGTTGGGAAAGTATGTTGCTAAAATTTTAAGTGTCACTGGAAATCTGTGAACGGTAGGTGTAGTCACACTTGGTACCCACTGAAAATGAACTGGAAAGATCTTCCACTCCTCTTCCTTGTTTCCAGTCTTATAGTACCTTATCAAATTGTTGGATGGGTGGAAAGTGGCATCCCTAAGTACTGTGGATAGTTTGAAGAACAGGATTGTGTTCAATGGGAATAACGTGAACTGGTATCTCAGGAAAATAAATCAATGAAGAACATTGATGATGATGTTCACAGGAGACCATGAGGAGATAATTTTATAGTATTTAAAATAAGCTGTGAGAAATATCCAATTTATTAAAGAAACGTGCCTTGCTTAAAAGTTTTCCATTACAGTATGTAAAATAAAATAGCTTACTTCATATGACCTAATGTGCATGTGACTGCATTCCATCTGGAGGCTGGTTCCACGAGAAGCGTGCCCACTATCGTGACTGACTTCTTTGAGATCTGTATGTGTGTGTGTGTCTCTCTTTCCCTCCCTCCCCCTTAACTTCCTTTTATTTTTTCTTCTGTCCTTCCTTCCTTCATTCCAATTTTAAATTAGGTGTATTGTATGTTATATAAATATCCTTTTTTCAATTATAATCTGTTATGGATATACAATTCATAGACCATAACATTCACCCTTTTTAAATGTATAATTCAGTGACTTTTAGTATCTTCACAAACTTGTGAGTCTGTCACTATTATCTACTTACAGAATATTTTATGAGCCCAACAAGAAACCCAGCACCTGTCAGGCGTGGCTCCCCATTCTCACACTGGCTCACCTCAGTCCTAGGCGATCACTAATCTACTGTCTGCTTCTATTGATTTGCCTATCTGGACATTTTATATAATTAGTATTATACAATAAGACTAGCTTTAATTTAGCATAATGCTTTTGGGATTCATTCATATTGTCGCATTCTTTCTTATGGCTGAAAAATCCATCGTATAAATATACTGCCTTTTGTTTATCCTTTCATTAGTGTGTAGACATTTGGTTATTTCCCGTTTTTGGCTGTTATGATTAATGCTTCTGTGAACATGAGTGTGTACATTTTTGTGTTGACGTATGTTTTTGTTTCTCTTGGGTAGATACCTTGGAGCAGAATTTCTGGGTCGTATGGTTTAATATTCTGAGGAGCCATAAAACTGGTTTTCAAAGTAGCTGCATTGTTTTACATTTCCCCATAGGAATGTATGAGGGTTTCAGTGTCTCTGAATCCTCATCAACACTTGTGTATTGTGTCCTTTTGATTATACTCTTACTGGTGGGTATGAAGTGGTATCTCACTGTGGTATTGATATCTATTTCCTCAATGATTAATGATGTTGAGAATCTTTTTGTGTGTTTATTGGCTATTTGTGTATCTTCTTTGAAGAAATGTCTATCCATATTTTTTGCTTATTTTTTAATTGTGTTGTCATTTTTATTGAGTTGTAAAAGTTTTTTTCCATATTCTAGATACAAGCCTTATATATGTGGGTTGCAAGTATTTTTTTTCAAGTCTATTGGTTCTCTTTTTTACTTCATTTATGGTGTCCTTGAGTTATTCTTTTATAAGGGTCTTACTTCTAGAAGGAAGGTACGGAAGATCAATATAGAGATATCTGTAACCTTTCTATAAGGAAAATGTTATCACTCTTTAGTGAAGTTATTGTTGTTTAATACACTGTTTTGGTAAAAGTTGTTTTTCTTTAGACAATATGTTAAAAAAAATACTTGGCAAGCAATCTCGTGATTGTAACTTTAAAAGTTAGGCATGTTTTGATATTTTCCCCCTTTCACTCTGCCTTTTAAAGTTATACACAAATATATATGTGTGTGACAGGGTCTTGGGCTCTGTTGCCTAGGCTGGAGTGCAGTGACATGATCATGGCTTCACTGCAGCCTCAACCTCATTGGTTCAGATGATCCTCCTGGCTCAGCCCCCTGCGTAGCTTGGGACCACGGGTGTGCAACCAGTGTGCCTGCCTGTATTTTAAAATTATTTTTACAGATAGGGTCGCCCTTTTTTATCCAGACTGGTCATGAACTCCTGTTCTCAAGGGCTCCTCCTACCTTGGCCTGCCAAAGTGCGGGATTATAGGTGTGAGCGAGCACACCTGGCTGGCCTATTAATATCTTGATCATATCATCTAAATTGACAATTTGATAGGAGCAATGTTAGTAAAGTGCTAAAAATAAAAACTTATGTAAACCAGTAAAAATAATATTTAAAAAAATAACTAATTATAAAGAATCCGGGGTCTATCAACTTAAAATGAAAAACTTAGTGGACCATGTGTGGTGGCTGACACCTGTAGTCTTAGCACTTTAAAAAGGAGATTGAGGAAGGAGGATCGCTTGAAGCCAGGAGTTTGGGAAAAAACTTAAACTCAATTCTATTGCATTTAAAAAGTGATTAACCAGATATAGTTTATGAAATGTAGTTCTTTAGCTGAGTGCTGGGAAGAGACCATCACCTTTCCTGGGCCAGAAGATCCATGCCTGGGGATCCAGACCAGCTAGGAGGTCTGGCTTCCAAAGCCAGTTTCGCTGTAGTGCTAAGAGCATGGCCCTGGGCAAATCACTTACTGTCTTGGAGCTCCATTTTGTCCATGTGGATAGAAAGAGTTCCTGTTTTTCACACAGGATGTGTTAAGCTTTTTAGAAGGATGTAGTGCCAGGATAATGCCCTGCCAATCTGGAGGCTGGTGTTTTTGTAAAGCTGTGAAAGGAAACCTTCTACAGTCTGAGAGAGGAAAGATCAGAGCTTCTCCCTTATACAGCATTCTATGTGACATTCTATGTGACATGCTTCAGCTCTAACATGTCAAAGCAGGGCATGTACCTTAGAGCTCCTCTGGCTGAATATTGTCTAAGGGGTCTCAAAGATTGGCTGTCTTGCTAAAGTAGTTTATCAGCAAAATATGAGAAATGGTTCACAAACTATAATATGGGAAATATTTAATCAGTAAGTAGGTATTTGCATTAAAAACAAAACAGAAGACAACTGCATCAAAGCACAGGGATAATTGCATGTTGAAATGATGTTTGAGTAAAGCAGGGGGCATGTAGGAAGTCACTTCGAATTGTGGTGTTGTGGAGAAATGCCTAATTGCTTGTTCCTTTTGTCACTTTGCTTCTTTTAAGTGACTTAAGCAAGGTAGATTCTTAAATTGCACCTTTTCAGTTACATAATGTGAAAATTATTAATGTGTGATTATCTAGATGTAGTTGTGTATCATCTCCTTTGGATAGTTAATGAGATGGCTTTTGTGCCATTTATCTTGGAAAAAAAGGAATAGTTTTCTTTCACATCTACTTCTTTTGCCACGTTTTATCTTTGATTTGGATGGGTTTATATGTAACTTGTGTGTGAGTGTATATGTGGTTGTGTATTTACTTTTGCTTTATGTGTAAGGATAATAAGAGAATATATGAATCTAGTTCTCAGCTAGATTCTGTTGGCATAAACAAACATGGCTATCCGCTGTCTGTAGTGGCTACTCCCTTAAGAAAATTAAGTGTCCGCAGAACTGGTGACCTGTTTTTAAGAGAACTGTAACATCTTTCTAAATGAAAAACCATTCCAGCAATATTTAATATTGGCAATTTTCTTCTGTCTGCTTTTAGAACCTACTGGCCAACCAGGTCAGACATTATTGAAGTTCAAGGGGCCCAGTGGGAAGAGTAATCGTTTTTGCTACTATAAATTTTAAGTGTTGCCATTTTCAGGTGTAGCATCTGTTCTCACATGACACTAAAAATGTATGGAAGTTTCAGACCAAATTCAGGGTCAAGGTTACAAGAGTGATGATGCTTCTGACTCATTCTCTTAGCGTTACGTTACCAAATTATCTGCATACCATTCTGTAGTAAGATCCTTGTTAACCAGTTATTTGAAAGAACTTATAGAAAGGCTTTTTTGGGGGATGTCTTAGCACTTCTTGGCAGTTTGTTTAGGTACAGTTGGAGAATCTGTTCTGACTGAACAGGATAGCTGTTGACTATCCTGTACTCAAATAGACAGTAGGGAGTGCTTTAGTTCTCAGAATAACTGTGTTTTCTACTCACCAGAAGCAATGCCGAATATAAAACTCTTGAGGAGGTTGAGTCCTGTGTCACATACTCTTTTGAGAGTTCACTCTCCAGCACTTGGAAGTTGTTAACAAACAGGTGTTTGAAAAATATTTGTTGAAATACTGAATAAGTGTACTAACCACCTTTTGGGAGAGGTTGCTAAATGCGTAGCTACTTAATGTACTTTGGGGGGTTTAATGAGATGAAGAGAGACTGAGAAGGAAACTTACACAGAATTATCATGGGCTGGTTGAACGAATCTGGGTATACCTGCATCTCTTTTGAAATGAAATGAAATGTCCATACCTCGTAAAATCAGGGGCTTTTAAAATTTTCTTAGTATTGTCATTATCTTGAAAGAGAATAGGAGAAACAAAGTTTGCGTTTTGGGGAATCAAATACTTCATTACTAAATTTGGTAAATATTTTACTAAACAGAATTGATTGTGTCTTGTTCTAAAAACATGAGCAAGGTGTTTGCATTTTATCAAATGAGTATGAAATTGTTTTATTGGTGGTATCTCTAGCCCTACATTCTGCTATACACCAAGGGTGGTTGTGAAATGAAGTTCATAATTATTAGAGGCAACTCTTAAAGGAATAACGTATAGTAGTAGTTTAAAATGGCTTAAGTTTGTTGGATAAATTAAGTGAGTCAAGACAGCTTTGAAGTTGCGAAGAAACTTCTACTCATGGTACGTTGTTCAGAATTATAGCAGCTTCATTTATGATTGTTGAATTCACTTGGATAGAGTGCTGTGACCACGATAGAAACTGTAGTTTTCCCCAGGTGTCTCTTTTCTCATTCTTCTAGTGTGATAGAATCCTCCATTTTTGACCAGTAACATGACTTCCAAGAACAGAGGCATCTTTATATATTTCATGGCCATGGAACTGAGTTCTGGCTGTTGCAGAGTAAGCATAAGTTTCATGTGGCAGCTCAGTTTCATGTGGAGGCTTCCTTAAGAGACAGCTCTTGTCTCTCTTCTTCAAGATCCTTTCTCAATCTTGCTGTCTGGAATGCACGTGCCACAGTCTTAATCGTGGGCTAATAGAGGGATGGGCTGAAAGGAGCCTGGGTCCCAAGGACTTCCTGGAGAAAAATTGCTATAGTGGAAGAGACAGATCTTATGGGGAAAGACAAACATTTCTGACTTGTATAATTCATAATTATTTGGGATTGTATTTTCTGTCCCTTGTGAGTGAACCTCACCCCATCTATGTAGAGATAGATGGGCTGGGTTTTATCAGATTGGATTCCTAGGATATAAGGTCACAATGAGGCTGCATGAGACAAGTTTCTCACCATATTCAGAGCTGTTTTAAAGTCTGTGCCTTATGATTGCTGGTGAGTCATGTAGCCTTTCAGTAAGCTTGGCGTGTTATGTTACTTCCCTGGTTCTGGATTTGGTCTGACTGTGTCAGGACTCATATATGGCTTTCACAAATTTCCTGCAGTGACTAGTCTGCATGATCTTCCTGGGTATTGTAAAGGTAGAGAGTTGGGTTAGGGAGAGGTAACTGATTTTATAAGCAACAGGTCACAGTGCTCTAGGTTACAGTGCTCTTTTTAGACATTATTATTTTTAGTCTGGTCATGAACATCTTTTCCCTGAGAAAATGTTTCCATCAGTCTCACTATTTGTTGATATCTTAAAAAGGTAACAGTTGCTTGAATATTGTATATTGTAGCCATTTTATCAAAATTAAAGCAGAGGCCAAAACATACTAGGTTTTTCTTCTGTATTTGATATAGCCAAAATTTCTAAGACTTAAAAATTAATTCGTAGCACACACCCTCTTAATCTTCTGAAGCTTAAAATCACTATTAGTCACCGCGGTGTTTGGAAGCAAAACAGCTCCTTCAGGAATGGCATCTCTATTATGTGTTCACATGTCTCAATGCACGTTCATTCTCTGTGTCTGTGAGTTGCAGTGTTTTTATATTTTCTCTTAAAATGGGTGAGTGTGTTTGGTATGCGGGTGTTAGGGAATGAGAGGAGGAGGGTCATTCTTCATTAAGTCATCACTTGGAAGGCCAGTATGTGCAAGTCACTGTACTAAATATTGATGATGTAAAGTTAAAAAGATATAAAGATAAAAAAAGGATTCTCTGACTTAAAGAGCTCGGTTTAATGGAAAAGCAAATGAAGAAAAGAATAATACTTCAAATTAAAATTCATCTGCACAATGAAGTGTGGTCAAAAACATAATTAAAGTTCAACATGGGACTTATTTATGGGCTCACTAAATTCAGAAGTCTGAAGGGTTTCATGGACTCTGAGTTCAAAGCAATTCTATTGAGAGCGCCTGAAACAGCAGTGCGAGTCCTCGCAACAGCCGATGAAAGATGCTTCTATCTACATTTTTGAATGCTTAAAATTTAGTTTTTTAAGGACACAGTCCTTCTCAATTTCTTGTTTTGTTTATTGGTTTGAAGCTACATGTTGTTTTCCTCTGGCTTTGTTCTTGGGGCATTATATAATTGTCAGAATTCTGGTTCAGTTCAGGTTTGATGTGGTGATTTTGGAAATTCCCAGGTATCCCCTTTCATAATTTTATTCTAAAAGCAATTCTGAAGAACATTTGGATTGCTGGTGTTTCAATTCAGTCTAACGTTGGACCAGTGGGAGAATATAGAGAGAGTATCAATGAGGGAAAATGGATGTGTGTACAGAAAAACATAAGTGGTGTGATGTAGACTCTTCCTTCTTCTATCTAGAATTCATGTCTAATCTCTTAACCACCAGGCTGAGGGCACATCATAGACATGGTGAAAAGGTGAACTGGAGGAGTTGGGTCTCGGGGATTTGAAGGTCCACATTGAGTTTTTAGAGGCTCCATCCTTTTAGAACTAGATGCTTCTGTGTATGTTTGGTAATTTTTTTCTAAGCCTACATTATCTAGTCTGCACAGAGTAGTATCAGCCTTGAGTGACTTTTATCCAGTGTTGTTAAAAGTATATAAGGCAGATGAAATTGTAAAAGTATTATACCTTTTTATATTTCAGGTTGAAAACTATTTTAAAAAATTATTCTATTGGGGCACAGGCGTGTGAACCAGTTGGAGTTGCAGTGGTAGGAACAATTGGGCCAAGTAGGGGACAACACGTTGCTTTTCGAGGAGCAGGTAACATCTAAAGGAACTGGTTTAAATCCTAATGCCAAAGTATGACAAGAAATTGTTCCTGAAAATAGCAATGCCACCCTAGTAACTCATGGAACTAGAAGCTCTTGGCATAAAACAGCAGCTATATCAGGTGCTAGTCCTGAGTGTAGTGTGAGCTCTCAGAAGATATTTGTAAAGACTATGAAGTAATGTATTCTTCGTCTTGTGAAACCACAAGAAATACTATAGGCATTGAAGAATCAACTGATGGGATGATTTTAGGACCAGAAGATCTGAGTTACCAAATATATAATGATTCTGGAGAAAGCAATTCAGTAGTTTCTACAGAAGACCTAAAAGAATGTCTGAAGAAGCAATTAGAATTCTGTTTTTCACAAGAAAACTTGTCAGAGGATCTTTACTTGATACCTCAAATGGATAGTGATCAGTTCATCCCGGTTTGGACAGTTGCCAACCTGGAAGAAATAAAAAAGTTGTCGGTAGACCCTGATCTAATTCTTTTTTAAGCGTTAAGATTTTCTCCCATGGTACAAGTTGATGAGAAGGGTAAGAAAGTGAGACCAAGTCATAAGCGTTGTATTATAATTCTTAAAGAGATTCCTGAAACAACACCAGTAGAGGAAGTCAAAGCTTCATTCAAAAGAGAAAACTGCCCTAAAGTGATAAACTGAGGCTGCACACAGTAGCAACTGGTATATCACTTTCTAGTCAGACAAAGATGCACAACAGGCTTTTAAATACTTAAGAAGTTAAAACATTTCAGGGCAAGCCAGTTGTGCAAGGATAAAAGCCATCAATACATTTTTTTTTTTTTTTTTTTTGCTAGGAATGGTTATCTATTAATGGATTCCAGTATCTATAGTCAGCCCATTCAAACTCAAGCACAGTATGCCTCTCCAGTCTTTATGCAGCTGTATATAATCCTCACCAGCAGTACTCGGTCTATGGTATTGTGCTTCAGTCTTGGTCTCCAAATCCTACCGCTTACTTCGAGACACCACTGGCTCCCTTTTCCCAGTGGTAGTTTTGTGAATGGCTTTAATTCACCAGAATTGTATAAAACAAACGCTGTTATGAATATGGGTCGACCATTCCAAAAAAAAAAAAAAAAAAAAAAGTGTGAAGCCTCATTTTACATCATCCAGTGGTTCAGAACGCTCAGCAGAGGGCTCTGTGTCACTGGGGGGATGGACAGTTGAACAGATCTAGTTCAAGAAACTTTCCAGCTGCGTAGCATAACCCTCCAGTAACTGGGTATCAGGAGCAAATTTACCTTCAAAAGGAGACTTCCACTTTGCAGATGAACAAATGGGGGCTATGGTGGGGAAGGAGAACTCTTTCCAGAGTTTGAAGATGATGAGAAGGTGAGGATCTCAAGACTTCATCCTTCAACAGCTGAATCAAAGGCTCCAACACCAAAGTTTGACTTATTAGCCTCAAATTTTCCACCTTTACCTGGAAGTTCATTAGGAATGCCAGGTGAACTCGTTTTGGAGAATAGGATGTCTGATGTTGTTAAAGGTGTCTACAAAGAAAAGGGTAATGAGAAGTTGAGAGTTAGTTGCCCAGTGCCTGCAGATGAGCAGACAGAATGCACTTCTGGCCAGCAACTCAATATGAGTACCAGTTCTCCATGTGCAGCTGATCTTACTGCCTGAAGCACAACTCAGCAAGAGAAGGATCTAATAGAGGATTCCTCTGTTGAGAAGGATAGTCTCAACCAGATGAATGTTTCTCCTCCAAGTACTACAAAGCCATCGATGGCAAGTACTGCTTCACCACGTAATAGTAACATACATGCAGCTACAGCTGTGGCTCTACAGGAACCCCGCAAGTTAAGTTAGGCTGAAGTGTGTCAGAAGCCCCCTAAAGAGCCATCTTCAGTTCTTGTGCAGCAGCGACGGGAACTTCATTCCAATGTATTGTCTCCCACCAAAAATGAAGATAATGGAGCTCCTGAGAAGTCCACTGAGAAACCATATGAGAAGCCAGCAGCAAGGGCTGGTAAGGATTATTCTGGCTTCTGAGGCAATACCATTCTTCCCAGGGGAGAACAGCTGGAAAAATCACAGAGCAGAGACGCCAATTTAGCCATAGGGCTGTACCTCAGGGAGTGACTCGAGCTAATGACAAGGAGCAGTATGTGCCACCCAGATCACCAAAGTAAAAAACAATCAAAACAACAAAACTATTCAAAAACTTCACTTTCTTTCCATTGAACTTGAGCTGTGGCTATATTGAACTGTTTTGGAGGGCAGGGGGTGGCCAGGAAGGAAACAGGAGAAAGTGCATCCTTAAATCATTGTGGATTTTGGAGTTGTGAGTGATAGGATCCCAAAATTCACCTCTAATGTGATTTTTTAAATGCTGGAGGATTCCTATCTATCTACATATATATATATATATATACATACACACATATATAAAAAGTACAATTTTTCTATTTTTGTTTTTGTTTTTAATTTGCAAAGATTTGCTGCCAGGTTAGCTTGGATTAAAAAAAAAAAAAGGACATTATATGTCCTTCAGTATAGGAGATGAGGGAGTGAGAGGAAATATTTTTTGAAGAGGCGTTTCTGTAAAATTAGAAATTACTTTTGAAACTCTATTTACAGTTTGGCTTGGAGAATGCCGTCTGACTATATGGCCTTGTACTGCAAGGCACGTCAGTCGCTGGGGTGCCTGTTGTGGGTATGAGTATGTACAAGAGCGAGTGAAGGCAAATATGTTGTCATGTGGTAAATGATTTGAAGACTGAGTGTAATACTTGAGTGGATTCTTTTCTAGTTGGAAATGTAATCTTTCTGACCTTACTAATATTTCATTCAACACGTCGTGAAACTCTGATTGTACTTGGAGATGTGACTACCAGTTGGTTTGATATTCAAGGAAGAATGGGGGTTATTCGAAAAATTGAAAATTTCATCTTGGACCTCAGTGCATAGGTCAAATGGATTTCAGAGGTTTAAACTTCCCTTTGATTTTCCCCACCCTAAAATGGGAAACCACATTTTTTTTCTCCATTTTTCACTCTCTGTTCTTTGACTGCCACTCCCCAAAGCAAAATAACCAACTACCTACCGAATCGTGTGTTTATAATTGCTTTGACCAGTCTAGTCAGATCATATAAATTGTACTAGATTTCAGAAGTGAACGCTGATGTATTTACTCTTCTGCTTCACATATTTAGAATTTTAGGTCCCAAGATGGTAGGACAGACTGACCCTACAATAATTTATTTGTTGTTAGTGTTAAAGAGGAAACGTTATAACGGACTCTTAAGTGTTAAATAGTGTAGAAGTAAAATATATTTTTTTAAAGGCTTTTTGGAGGGACTTATTTCTGTTAATGTATTTATCACCTTCCTTCCCTCTTCCCCTCACACCCAAAAAATACAGTTTGGAATTTACTGAAATAGAACCAGCAAGTCATGGAATTTTTTAGTAAAGATAAGAAAGAAAGTTGACGAAAATTAATGCATAATTTCTCAGTTAATAAAGTTGTAGCTTTTACATACTAAATAGACAAATTTACATGCTGTTATTTAGAAAATGGCTAAAATATTAAAAACTGTATTGTGTTCATCTGTTTTAAGTCAGACTATATTTAGAGTTCTATGTAAGGTGGGTTTTATTTTTCTTTTAAGGGTTAGTTTGTAGTAATAAGAACTGTCCCATATGTTAGTGAATTACATATGTACAAATTGAAACTGTAGATTATGAACCCTCAAAAGCACCACAGTGATATAGAGTAAATGTCTTAGTAATATATTAAAGTGAATGTAAATGGTGGTTAAAATTACATTACTGTGAAATTCATCTTCCAACTCTAAGTTAAGCTTTGGAGATAAGTATTGTATTAGTGGTTCACTGTTAAGGGCTTTGAAAATATTTCACGTATCTGTACAAGCCACAATTACTATTTCTTTGACTTATTATTAGCTTGGCAGTTGCTTTTGATTTGATTTTTTAAATAACATGGTATATATATTTACTCAGTTTGAAACTATTCATTTCTACACACTATTTTAAAAAAATTACCTACTAGGTGAAACATGCAATAAAACTATCTGTGCCGAAATTTGGGGGCAGTTTAGGTCCTTTAAAAAAAGTATTAATTATTGACTGCATCTATGATAAAAGTGCTTATTTTGGTTTACTAAGATAATGCAGTTGGTGGAAACGATAAACATTTTAAGTGTTAACATCCTTTGAATGCACTGGATTTCAGAGAATAAACATTTTGTAAAAATAAAAAAAAAATTATTCTGTTGGCCTCCCTTTTAGATGGGCAAATTCATAGGTACTAGCCACTCAAAATTGTGTGAAGGTCAGTATCTGACATAATTATAATATTGAGGGAAAGCATTTGTTGGCTGACCTCACAACAAGTTCAGGTTTTTTTTTTTTTTTTTTTTTTTCGGTCCTCCAAGGGCTTTTAATAGAATTGCTTTAGTCTAAGAATTCATGATAAACTAAATGAAATCCTTCAGTCTTCTGGATTTAGTGAAACCATAAATTAGCCTCATGGTGAATGTATCTTTCTCTTTCCTGTTTCATTTGACACAATTCACTGAAATGATGACTACCTGTAAGTGGTTAGAATTTTATGTGTGGAAAATTTGAAGAGAAAAACTTTTCAAAGTGAAGTATTTGTTTCTCTCATCATGGTGTCACCCTCTTTTGATCTTTTTCATTGTGCTTATGCTTAAAAATAGATTTCAATATACATTCCCTAATGGTAAGAGTTTATATGCAAAATAGGTTTTCTGATATTTTACTGTCACATATAGGGTGAAGCTGGGGGTGACCCAGTTTTCCTCGCTGGGCTTGAGGGAGGGGTGGGGACAGTTGGACCTGTCTATACATCTCCCTCTCTACTCTTTAACTGGCACAAAAGTGGTAGGAAGGAAACCTAAGCAGATGTCTCATTGGCAGGCCAATGTGGAGTACTGAGAGGCAGCACAGCAGCTGTGGGGACCTCTGTCATGGGGAGCAGGGCCCAGCAGTCAGGTTGGCCTTGGGGACAGGTTCCTGGCGTGAGCAAATTCTTGAGTAACTGTAATTCTAGCTAGATTTCTAAAGACAAGATCTATGTACACAGTAAAGCTGGGAAGCACTGTGTTTCACCCAAGTGGCCTGTGGTTGTAGACTTGAGGAAACATGAGGAGCCAGGGTAACAGCAAATGGGACTTATCTTTGGGTTCCAGAGTATTTGGCCAGAGCTACTCACAATTCTTCCCACCTGAGGTTAGGGCTGGTCTGGAAGTTGTGGGCAGACCCCACGGTAAGGTCAAGTAGCTCTAGCAGGAACCGGGCAGAGCCTGGCCTTTTAATCAGGGGCAGGGAGCCCTTATCCAGTTGGGTCCTGTCTTGAATCACGTCGGTGTTTGTATCAGGGAAGGCAGCCTTTCTGACTTCCTCTGATCTGGAGAGGCCATTTTGATGCTGAGAAGATAACTGAAGCTTCTTATATCAAATTCAGCCATTTCTAAATATTGAGACACATAGTTGCATGGAGCTGCTGATGTGCAGGGCACACATTCAGATTTGGAGAGAATCTAATATAATCTAATGCAATGTAAGCTGCGGTTCTGTAAAATTTTGCAGGTTTTTTTTTAGGACTTTTGCAGCTTTTGGGGACTTTCACAGGATGTGAATTTGTGTTTTTTGGTTGGGTTGTGTTATTTTGAGAATATATGTGAAACCCAGTCACATTTTTAGGATATTGTATGTATGCCAAAGGAAATGGATATTTTTTCCCCCGAAATTTTTATTTCTTATGTAAATAACATTAAAATCAGAAAAAAAAGAAGAAATCAATTATAAACCAAAACCCATACTTTTTAATTTTTTTTAACAATTGTGCCTTCTCTTTTAGACCTTAAGCATATGCTTACTTGAGACTGTAATTATAAACATACTATCAATATAACTTTATATATATTTTTTTACTTTAAATTTTATTCACTTGCAGCCAGTAGTTGCATGTTAACTTTGTCGAGTGATGAACTCAGATCTGCCAAATTGAACTTCGATGGTGAATGGTGAATTTTAGGGTAAAAATGGCCTGGTGTTTAGGCTCCATTCTTTTGGCAAGTGTTGCAGTGGGGGTAACCAGTTGTTGGACGCCATGGGCAGAAAGCTCAGTACCCTGGACAGGTCCTGGAAGTTGCTGTAGGGTGAGGGGAGCACTCCTGTGGTGTGGTTGGGATGTTGTTCTTGGTTATAAGGCCTCTGAACTTGATTTTCTGGTCCCGCGGTAAATTCCTTGAGCTGTCTAAAACCTTTAGTAAATTTCCTTTTTTGTTAAAACTAGATGGAGTAGATTAAGTTGTTTGCAACTAAGCATCTTGTGAAACATTGGCATATTGGTTCTTGAAAATAACTTGTTTTATCATTTGGAGGCAGTCATTAAGAACCTGGAGTTTAAGGGCAAACTGCCTGTATTCAACATGCTGGCTGTGTTAATTTGGAGAAGATACTTCACTTTTCTCACTTAGTTTCTTCAGAAAACACTGCTGTTACTATGTGATGATAATTAAATAAAACAGTACCTGGTAGCTAATAAGTGTTTCCCCAGTGTCACCATCTTTATTATCATCATCATCATGACCGTGGGTATTTATTGAACACCTTTTCTTATTAGAGTGCAACAGAAATGGGGAAAAGTTACAAATTGGATATTCTAGCAAAATTTAGTATATAACAAAGCCTAATTGTATTTGTGCATACTCTTAATGACAGCTCCATCTCTACTTATTCTCTGGTTTCTCTTAAGACACACAGAGAAGTAGGAAGGCATTTATAGCCATCTAAGATTGGATTTATTGAATGAACGACATTAAGTGCTGAGAATAACTGATAAAAGGATTTGATTGTGAATCAAGAATAAAAGGCTTGTGGTAAGATTTAAAATTGTGTGTTTAGTAAGAGAAGAGCTTAATGCATTGTAAGGCATTTCATTTGTTGTTTTAACATTGCCAGCATTTATTATTAAAGTGGGTGGTTGTGGAATAATTATAATCCATATCATGATGATGATGATGTTTTTAGAGAAGATTGAATATCTACAGCTTTTTTCCAAACTAATAAAGAAAACATATCATCTACTGAGTCTTCAGATAGTTTGCTTAACCTCATAAGAGTACTACCAAGATTATTTAAAGGAACGGCATATTCAGGAAGGTACTGCTATGCAAATTTTTGCATTTCCTTGTTAAATTCTTAAAAGTATCAGCTTAGTAATTGGGGGTTGGGGTGGGAGTAAGAAACAGAAGACAGGGAAAAATATGAGATGATGATGATTATTATTTTTTATATACTTTTTATTGCATTTTCGGCTCTCTTTAAGTCTGTTATTGGTGTATAGGAATGCTTGCGATTTTTGCACATTGATTTTGTATCCTGAGACTTTGCTGAAGTTGCTTATCAGATTCAGGAGATTTTGGGCTGAGACGCTGGGGTCTTCTAGATATACAATCATGTCGTCTGCAAATAGAGACAATTTGACTTCCTCCTTTCCTATTTGAATACCCTTTATTTCTTTTTCTTGCCTGATTGCTCTGGCTAGAACTTCCA